>JACXIT010000166.1:0-104425 GCA_014737525.1 Bombus difficillimus
TAAATTTATAGTTTAAATGTTATAAATTAGTAGTCTGAATGTTACAAATTAATGGTTTAAATGTTATAAGTTAGTGGCTTAAATGTATAAAATAACAGTTTAAATGTTGTAAATTAAGAGCTTAAATGTTATAAATTAATAGTTTAAATGTTAGAAATGAATGGTTTAAATGTATAAATTAATTGCTTAAATGTTATAAATTAATAGCTTAAGTGTTGTAAATTACTGGTTTAGACGTTATAAATTACTAGTTCAATGTTATTATTTGATGTTTTTTTTTATTTACCTTATATTTAAGTTCCTCTTCGATGTTCACTCTCCGGAAGTTCAAGCACAAAAGAGCTCGCGCGCGACTTGCGTGTTCCTTATATAACTTGACAACGTGTCGGAATGTCAATCAAAGGGTAACGATTTTTTGACATAGCAGAAGATGGTTTTTTCATTATAACAAAATCAAATAGAACAATTTCTTAATTTTTATCGTAAATTGGCGTCTTTAGCGATTTAATACGATATTCATTTTTATCATTTTAATCGACGCCCGAAGTACCGCATCGTACGCGAGAATCCACAGTAACGGTCGTAAGACCGATCCCTGCGGGACCCCGCAACGCACGGCCATCCGAATTATCCGACCACCAGAACCGGCGCAGACGATACTCCGATCCCGGAGGAATGCCCGAACTATACCCCACAAGTAGGCGGGCACCCGGTGGTAGTTCAGGGCCTCGCCTTTCCTGTTCCAGGAAAGGCTGTTGAAGGCGTTGATCACGTCCAGGAGCCACGCCACGAATTTTCGCTACGTAATGAATTTACGAACTTTTATGCACGAAGAATTTAATACAGGATCTAAGGAAGCGGTGTGTGAATCTTGCCAGAGGTTCTGCCTTTGTCTTATAATGCTGAAAGTTCATGACTTTTACTAGAGCAAAGAGTAATTAAGGGATAATCCTGAAATTAGAGGGAGAAGTACGTCTGTCCTTGTTGCACAATATTGCTCTCCTTATCTAACAGGAGTTGAGATACCTTCGCGCACATTCTATACTCCTGTTACTTTCCCGCAGTTCCAGCCGAATCCAATAGGTAACGACAACATCGATCGCAGTCAAGGAACGCACCAGCATAGGCCTAGAACGTTCAAAGTATTATGTAAACTTGATGGTCATTTAGAAAGATAATCCAAGAACAACTTCCTTTAGCACTTTGTCTGTTCGTATAAATATAGCCTGGGTACGTATTTGCCGGCTATAGGACAATATCAGATTCATCGACATTTGTCACGGATTGCTTCTACGCCGTTAGAACCCATACCCGTCTCCTATATTTATATATATGTACATAAAGGGGGCACTCTCCTGTGAATTATGTTGGTAATTGAAAGATGTTCGATACATCTAGTTGCATGAATATTTTTCTTAATAATAATAGTAGCTGTATCTGTCAAAGGACAAGATTTGAAAGGAATACTCGCTCGCTCCTTGTTGTGTGTGTGTGTGTGTGTGTGTGTGTGTGTGTGTGTGTGTGTGTGTGTGTGTGTGTGTGTGTGTGTGTGTATTCTAGAAATTTTAGAATATACTGCTGTTGATCGCAGAGAAAAGAAAGAATGGCATTCTTAGCATCGTGACTTGTTCAAAATACTGGTGCATGGTCGCGCCATTAATTTCACCAGCAACAAGACGATCTTTTATTCCATCTCGGCGAGAATAAGCAGCGATCGATTCGACCTAACCGCAAGAGGGATTGGTGTCGGGTTAGGACTAACATTGAACGAGAAAGCAAAATCGTTTATTAGGGCGAATGCGTGGCGGAGGCCGTAAGGTCGTTCGAGTGGCGCGCAGTCGATTGTCCCAATTTCAGGTGGAAATCGATAGCGACGTCGGGAAATTTCTTTGCGAACGCGGCCTGTGGCAGCGACGTCCGCCCGGATATCATGGACCGCAACTGGAAGAATCGGCTCGAATTTGCTCAAACACTGGAACGCGATCGACTGCGATCAGGCATCCTTCGTGATCGAACAGGATTATGTTGCTATGAAAATTGAGAGAGGCGATAGAAACGGCGTCGAGGAGTTTGGCGACCAACTCCTGTCTCGCTGTACGTTTGTTATTGCAGTGATCGGAACGATCCACCTACTCTCGAATGATAATGATAGAACAGAGTTTTCCGAAACGAAACACGACGAAACTTTCGTCATTGAATGTATTCTATATCCCGCGAGGATGAATATGAAGGAACCTTCCTTTCTTCTCTGTTCTGAAGCTTCACAGAAAGAACCTGAAGCTGTCTGCCGGCCTTTAATTATAACTGGATGAAAGTTCTCGGATCAAAGTCTGTTGAACGAGCAGGTTCAACAGATTCCCGCCTACTTCTTCGTCTCGCGGTCTAATCGAAGAACGAAAGATATCAAATAATAATTACTCTGCAAGGACCGACAATATTTCAATTTTAGTTTCCACTAATTTGGCCATTTGACAAAGGAATATATGAATGAAAGCGAATCTTTTCTTTGGATGATAGACGTTGAAATTAACTCGGTAATATAAATCCCTTTGTAATATAAATCTTACAACATCTGTGTTTGCTTCCGGCTACTCGAGATCAATTGCGTCATGCGTTGCACTTTTGCGCCTACATTTCGTGAATGTTAAACCTCGCCTCGACTGAAGCCACAACTTTTCATCGCCTCTTGTTACTGCATATGCCAAAACGTTTCCGAAGACTGACATTTATAGAAACACTTTCTCTACATCGGCGATTATCTTCGAGAACCATGAAACAGCAACAAAAAGATAGTTGCTCGTTGTTGTTTCAACGTGGACCGAGCTCAACGTTCGCCAAAGCATTGGTCTAAAAATACGCCACATATGTACAACGATTGATCCGAAAAATACCCATAGTATGACATCCGTCAATCATCGTGAAAGCTTCAAATCTACAATTTCATAGCAACTCCTTAAACCGTCCTTCATCTTCGTAATCAACGAACGTCGCCAAACTTCCGACACAAAATTCTCAAAAACATATTTTGTAAACAGTTAACAAACGAAAAGACATACACACCCCTACGCAACCGATTAAACGTATACATTGCGTCCAAAGTATTAACAAAGTTTTTATATTTTCAATCGACGTTAAATCAAAGAATCCCAACGCTATTCAAAGTCAGTGCAATTTCATCTCGACCCTCCGCTGTGATAAAGGAAAACGAAAATAGATAAAAAAAAAAAAAAAAAGAGGGGAAAAAGCACGCGGCGATAGTAGCGATCGATGATGAAAACGTCAATCGACCACGAGCAAATTCCAGCTTAATTACTCTCGCTCTCGTTGTCGATATCCGGCGAGGTAAAATGTGCTGTGGTGTGGTGAATTAAAATCACCGGAACCACGTCGAGATCGCAACGGGGGAAAAAACTAGAAAACAGAAATGACGCGAGAAACATCGCGGAGATAGGAGCGCGATTTCACGTTAAACCTGACGCGACGTGACCATGCGATTCTTTCCAAGAGCACACGGGTACCATTTCAGTAAGTGGACAGGCATCGTGTCAGCTATGATCCGGATAGATCGATGTTTCTTTTTCCTTCAGAAAGAAAGAGTAGGAAGAAATTTATCCTTTTCTCTTTTTCACCTTCCACTACTATTTCCTTCCACTTTACTGTTTCCTCCCGAGTACGCGTGACACGATAGGGTAAGACTCGTCATCCCATAAATAGAGGAACCAATTATAAAATGAAGGTCTCGTTGTCGGTAGGTATTCGGCTAGAGTAACAGTAAGCATTGATTCTGACCCTTTTACATTTATACATGCACATGAGTGTATATATAGAAGGCTTTTACGTATTAAAATCTTCAGGTTTATCGCGTGTATCGCAATGATGAACGACGTATCGAATAAAGGGTTTCCCACTAAATATTCCAATATGCAACACAAGATTTGTAGAACAAAAAAAAAAAAAAAAAAAAAAAAAAAAAAAAAAAAAAAAAAAAAAAAAAAAAAGAACTGTTTATGCAAAAATATAATATGTTTGTAAAATTATGAAAATCTGCTTCTCAAACTGAGACATTCGCATCACATTTCACTCGGAGGGTCCACGAAGTGATAATTTTCGTTGCGAGAACGAAATAGGAACGAAACGCGGACGTTTCCTGGGAAAAAGAGTTACTCCTAAGAGAAATTTCCCTAGGGTGACGTGAACTCCCTTGCTCCATGAATCGAGCTTCGAACAAGCAGCCGAGAGATATTACGCGTACGACAAGACGTAACGTCTGTAATTTAATAAAGCCAGAGAATGTGTACAACACGAGTTACTTAAGCGCATTTTCGAAAATCTCTTCCGCATTAAATACAATTGCCAGTAAAGAAGGGGTTTCGTAATAAATGTTTCCTCTCGGAATAGAGTTAGGTAGACAACGAAGCTCGAACAGGATGAAGCTGGTTATTTGACAATCAGTTTCTGTATTTCGAAGATTAAAACATAAAACAAGGGGAAGAAGAAATAAGTAAAGCGAGATAAAATTAACATATTACTGTGATATTATTATATAGGAACATATAACGATCATTTGTCAACAATGATTTAGTGATTTTTGTCATTTTACTGTCATCGAATCCCCCAATTTTCGTAAAACCAAGATTGTCGAAATCACGGCTTCCGATTATTACCGACTCACTGATATAATAACATTAGAAGAATGTTAACGCCCGAAGATACGGCAGTTTAGCGAAAGAAATATAGATATATTTCTGTGTCACCTGAGAAAAGGTATAAAAAGATGTAAAGCTTCTTGGAGAAAGCGGAGAAAGTTTCCATGTCTCGGTAATACATAAACGTCACGTATCAAGCTTTTTCCTTTCTTCGTTACAAAAATATGACCTTTCAATGAATATAATCCTAAAAATAGGAGTAACAATAGTAAAACTGTGCTAAAGTGAATTATTTCATTGTCGTATAACGAAGATAGAAAATTTAAATAGGTGAATAGCTTGAATGTCAAACAGCAGATATATTTTTCATGCCCGAGGTAACAATTTATTTCGCTTTAAACTTGGATGTCTCTATCTTAAAAGAGAGCCCGTCTCGAGAGACTTGTAAATAAACCATCGCGATAATGCTTTTGTAACAATCGGTTTCGAGTCGGTCTGAATATTATTCTTCGACTATTCCGAATGTACAAGCAGAACCGCGTCTGGGTTCAGCGAAACTTCTCCGCCTCTGTTTCCGCTTCGATCCACCAACGCACAGGGCTGCTGCTGCTGCCTTATTTACTCCTTCGCCGCCTCTGGCCCTACGATCATACTCTTTGGTATCGCAAACACGTCTAAAAGTGGAGAAGAATGGAACTTTTTTTAGGTTAGATGTGACTTCTTTTCGAGTTACGTAATTGATTTGATTAACTACTTCTTATTAGATACAAAATATTGTACATAATTGTGTACGATATATAGAGGATGATCGAAGGAGAGACCGATGAATCTATTGGAAATGATGGCGAAAGTAGTCCTCCTCCCATTCTACAAACGGCCTCTGTTTCATCCGATCTTGTCCTGACGTTCTACCGCCTTGATAATTAATTCGCCTCATCGACCTGTCGCGTTAACAAGCTACGAATAAAATAGAATTTAGCAATCGCTGAAGTAGGAAGCAGTTGGCTTTTCTAACACGACCAAACATATCGGTTTTCTGTTTCTTGATTGAAATAACAGCGGGCCTCGACGTGTTTATCAAGCTCTTGATACACAGTGATACGACGATAGGGACTGTTCTAACAGTTCTCGTTGTTTCTTCTGTTCTTTATTTACTCTTTTATATTTGTCAGTTTGCTTTTTTTGCGTGAAAATCAACAACGAATTGTTCGCCCTGTTATTTGCACCCGGAAAACAGTTCTTGCGCGCAACAATAGAAAACTCCAACAAGTTGTCAGTTTGTCGACGTAGCGTGAATAACATTTCCTGAAATGTTTTATATTCCGCATTGTGTTGAAGGTATTTGGAACAAAAATTGGACACATTGACGGATTTGTACGAGAAGAAATATGCTTTTCAGTGCTCTGGTAATTTTTCGTAATTTTTGCGGAGAATAATATCCTGTATAAAAGTGAAAAATAGAGATTTTTTTAAATCTCTTTCATCTATTTCTCATACCTTATTTTCTTTCTTCGCGACGCAACGATAGAATCCGTAGAATAGACGCCATGAATCGTGAAAGCGCGCGCGTGTAAAAGTATATAAAATCGTAAGTAAACGTTATTATTCGTGTTACCAAATGAAATTGAAATATTTAATACTTGTCATACGTACGTGCGGTAAGATATGATACTAGAAATGAAATATGGCGAAATTTGACTGACGAAAATGTCGAATTTTTTATTTTATAAATAAAAAGTTGAGATTTAGCAGTTTATCTTCTATCTAACATAATTTAGCCAAATTTCGCCAAGTTTCCCCGGTCCCAGTATCGATCCGACTGGCTTACAAATAATCCGATGGCAATGTGTTAAGATAACCAACTAAATTCTTCGCATAAAAAATAAATTCTTATAAGAATGACGATTTAGAATCTAAGCAGAAAGACTGATTCATTTCAGTAAAAGGTTTTAGTATAAATTAGTTCTAGTATAAATGCATTCAAATATACATATGAAATAGATAGAATATCATACCTTATATATTATGTCTTAATCTAGGAATATTGTATCCTTGCAGTATTATTAAATAATTGTGCATTTAAGAATCACGTAGAAAACTTCAAAAACACATAACTCAATGAAAGATCACAAATATGTATTTCCTTTCGTAGGAAACTGAGAGGAGGAAGTCCCTTTTAAATATCTTCAAAGTTTCATTAATATCCTTGGTACGATGTTTGATGTCAGTTGTTGTCAGTTGACCTCGATCTTTTCATCTTACTCGGCGATTGTTGCGCAATCGGTATTTCTGCCAGCCATGAAAATTTATGAAAATCTTGAAAGCTTTTCATCGAGTTTACACAACGGTTCAGCGGTGTCTCGTTGAACGATGTCAGATGGAAAGCTGTTTGAAAGAACGAGAGAATATAGGTCGTCGTTGTTACCCGTTTATTTTATCAGGGTTGCTGGGAACTCGACAAACGAGAAAACGAGAAAGAAAGAAAGTTCTTTGATAACTCGTGTGCTGCACATTAGCGCAATTTTCTTTTATTTCTCTTAATACTTTCGTCGAATAATAGGTGAGGGCGAATATGTATGCGTGTATGCGTGTATGTGTGTGTTGTGTGCGGGCGCGCACACAAAGGGAAAAGAATAAATAATAATATATATAGGAGTATGCAGATCGAGAACGATCAAAGCGCCTAGATGCCTTACCTCTTCATCATACGAGACCCTCGAAAGTCACATTGATCAACTTGATAAACTGAAATGTAGAGAAAGATGACATAATTATTGTAAACATTATTTTTCGAAATTGTCTTTAAAGTTCGTGATTATCTACCCGTAATGAATAAATTCATGAAAGAGAGTCCTTTGCTCTTCGAAATGTTGAATATTCACTGCGTACCTGGCTAATGAAATTGAAAACTTGATGCAAAATTAAGTCGATCAATTGAACTTCTCAGAATGTTCGTGTGTCGCTCAATGACAAGATTACACTCCTTTCCTTTTTTCCCTCGATTCGTTCTACATGAAAGCTACAGTTACGACTCTGCGTACTGTTTGATAACGATTACACAGAGTGGGAGATGTTTCCTCTCTAAAACCGTGACGCTACGAACGGGAGCCCGATAAAAAAATAAAAAAGACATCTATGAACGTGACAGCCAATGTAACTCCGTGTATTCTACATAGAGAAATAAAGATCAGGTCGATGCGTCGAAAGCGACACTTTAAATAAATGCTTGTCACTTGATTCTTGGCTGTCAGCAAGCTAAATTCCATTCCAAATTCCTCGAATTCGTTCGATTCTTGTCTCAACTATCCATTATCTGGAAGTTCTTTCAAAAGGATTTTATTTTAAAGTTTATCTGTTTGCGCCGATGTGACTGCTTAATAAATTTTAAACTAACGATTTCCATTGTGTTTATTAATCAAAATAATGCCTATTTATGATAGAAAATAAAAAAGAGAAGAAGAATACGAGTGAAAAGGAAAAAAATGGAGATTGTTTAACAAACATTAAGTTTAATATTTTTAAAAATTTATTTACAATTTACTTGCAATTATATATATCATGTAATAAGTACAGTAAATTATTGCCTAAAAATCGTATCTAGTAGCAATTTCATCAAATTTGATTAGGATAATATTTTCTTTGAAAATTTTCAGGTAGAATGCAGAGAGAAATGTATTTAAGATTGACAGGTGTAGCTACTAATTCGTAGCAAGATGAAAAGCAGAGACTGACAGGAACGGCTTCTTTGAAGCTAAGAACTGAACCGCAAAGTATATATTTGTAGGAAGTGTAAATTTATAGAAGCTTTGAAATTCTTGAAATCTTTAAAAGCGGATTTGTTAAGAATTCTACTTCGGATGATGAAGTTGGATCTATATTGGAAAATAATATTCTCTGCGTGAAAATTTTTGTAATCTTGCGAACTCAGTTTATAATTTCATAAATTACGGTTTCCATCGGAAATTTAATATCGCTTAAAGATTACTATGGCCTGCATAAAAAGATAAAACGATGTTATATAATATAATCTCTCGATCGATTAAAGTTCTTATTCAAAGTAATAAATTTCCTGTTTGATGTTATTTTTCTCACTTTCTTTTAACTAAATTATAATATCTTATAAATCAATTTTTATCACTTTACTTAGGTATTCATGCGTTTCCGCGCTTTCTCTAATTTATTGACGAGCGAGTATTTTATTAAATGTGTTTTATTAAATTAATATCGATAACTTGTAAATTATAACCTATAAAATTTCATAAATAACATTAGTTGAATTGTGTGAGGCGATATTGACGTAGCAGAATCGATAAGAAGTCAAAATTATAGATATTTGTCAAAATGTCCGTCCGGATGTTATCGAAAAATCTAGCACCGCAGTTTGTATTGTCACGTGTAACAATACCATCAGCGCTGCCTAATTGCTCAAAATATAATTCCCTTTCCAATATCACGGTTCTCTGTCGGCATATCGACGTCGAATCGACAGACGCAACGTTTTAGGCGATTGTCATTATCGTCGGACAATTCGAATGTAACGAATAGAATTAATCGGAAATTCGAGCAAATCGAGGAGACTGCCGGTGACGTATACGTGGGTCAGTGACAGCGTTCGAGCGAACAAAGCCGGCGACTTTTGTCCCTCTTTAGACGCGTAGAGACATGTTTGTGAAACAAAAGGAAGGAAATACGATTGAACTTTTTTGTGTATTATTATTTTCGATTACATTTCTCTATATAGTAATATAAATATGTTATTGTACACTACATGTATATATATGTTACCGATAAATTAAAACGATACACAATTTTGTCAAGTTTAATATCTAAAAACTCAAAATAGTGTCTTTTTTGTTTGTTTTTTTTTCCCCCCTTTTAGGTTTAACACGCCTAAGACATAGAATTTAAAACAGTAGAACAGACAAAACCGCATCGTTTAGGATTCCCAAATATTCGATTTCTAAGATAACAAACGTTCTGTGAAACATAATAACGAAGGTTATTATATGACAGAGTTAATTTTCTCAAAGTAATAAATCATCCCTATCAAACACAGTAAAGAAGTTAATGCAATAGATATCGTAAATCATATTAACGATTAAATAAACTTTCTTGCATCGACGTTATACAGACGCACTCGCAAACGTATGCCTCGTCCCCTCCCCTTGCCCCATCAAACAAATAAAACAAATGCACGAAAACAAGAGAAGAAAATTAGAAATCCGAGAGTTACGTACAGGAAAGCGTGTTGCGATATTTCTCAAATTACGATCCTGCATCGTATCGTTCATCGAAACTACGAACTACGAACTACTATCGATTAATCACGCATGCACTAGTTTCACGGGAGCAAAATTCGCCATAGTTTGCTAAACTCATTCGGACAGCTGTCACTGACATTGGAGAAACGGCCCGGTTACCCTCTCGACTGTTTTTGGATCGCTAAAAAATTACTTCTATTATTTTCGCGCGTTAATCCATCGGGAACCTACTCGATCTGCTCGGTTGCTGAACGACGTAAATCATACCATAGCAGTAGTAATAATGATAATAGTGATAATAATAACAATAATAACAATAATAATAATAATAATAATAATAATAATAATAGTAACAATGATAACTAACGAATCGCACTTGGGGGACGCCGAGCGTATGGATTAAAGGGGAGTGTATTGTGTACACATAAGCAACACGTAAAATACACGTTAACGCTGCGCACGGCACGCTCTGGCCGTGATCATTCACGACTTACAACTTACAAAAACGACGATCGCACGTCACGCACTCTTACGACACGCATTCTTGCATCCACGAGAAAAATTGTTCTTCGTCAATGTATGTACAGTGCTCGATTAATTATTGCTATAATACATTTATACAGTCTAGGCGCGTACGATAGGCCATACGAATGAAAAGTGAAGCGTTCGCGACATTTTTTCCGGTTTTCTTCCTCTTTTACTACTTTTCTTCTTCTTCTTCTTCTTCTCCTTCTTCATCTTCTTCTTCTTCTTCTTCTTCTTCTTCTTCTTCTTCTTCTTCTTCTTCTTCTTCGTCTTCTTCTTCTTCTTCTTCTTCTTCTTCGTCTTCTTCTTCTTCTTCTTCTTCTTTTTCTTTTTCTAGAAGGGAAGCTCGACTCGCTACTTTCCGCGGAAATAAAATGGCGAACGCGACGCGACATGGTGCGTGGAACCAAGCGGAAACTTGGCCCCGCATACCGTACGTAGATCGATGGAGAGAATGTTTAGTAAGACTCAACCCTCCATTGTGCACTTGTAGTTTCTTTGTTGTTGCTTGCAATACGTACGTTTCTTTTCTACTTTTTTTTTTTATCGTTTCAGAAGATTTCGCAAGCTCGTATAGGCTGAGCTCTTTTACTACCGGATCTTGAAGGAGCATTAAATACATGTAAATACAAACTGTTGATGAAAGGCTTATCATCAAGAAAGAAATTGCGAAGACTACAAAATCTTACGGTTAATTGAATTTGGGAAATTTAGTTGGGAAGTTTAGTTTAGTTGAAAATAAAAGATGTAGAATTGATTTTTGAATCATCTAATACGAAGATGGAAAATAGATGAAGAAATTTAGCATCTTCTCTTATAATCATATCGAGTACCGGTCAATTTAGTCATTTCTTCAAGCGATAACTTTCTAAGGAGAAACGAAAATACTATATGTATATAAACAAGTATAATTTAATAATAGCGATAATCTTAATATAATAGAATGTCAATTTTAATCGATTCATAAGCTATATCAGGATCCGGTATTAATGAATTCTGCCTATACAATTTGTTCTACGATGTAGACTTGGCGTGGTCTACGTTATACTGGTTAAAAACTATGTACATACTTCGGACTCAACGGATGAACGAACGTTCACCTTGTCTATTTTGAGTTTTTATCAAACGCAGTTCAACGCTCTCTCCACGCAACAATCTCATTTTTAATAAATATCGCGTTACAGGCAATACAGCATTTGTTCTTCTCTAATTACAGCTAGGTAGCACTGTTTGTTTTTAACCTACGTTTCGTTTACGTTTGACAACTTATTTACAAATTAAACACGATTTCAAACATCTTGCGAGCTAATTCCAAGCCAGTCAATTATTCAATGAACATTCATACATACATACATACATACATACATACATACATACATACATTTGTATATACAAACAGCATGATTTTTTAAACATAATCTGATCGTTGAAATATATTTTCAACAACATTAAAGAACCTAATGTATATTTATTACACTTACAGAATTTCTACGTAACTTCTAAATTATTGGAGAAAGTATTATAATTATATCTTACAAGTTGCTTTATCGTTTCTTAAGAATGCATTTTGGAAGAAGAAAGTTTCGAAACACAACGATGATTGTATTACAATGTACATAATGTATTATAAATTTAAAAATTTAAATTTATCTCATATTGGAAGCAAAACGAGTCGCCGATTTTTCTTCAGATTGTTATCTTTTAACAACATCGATAAGAATGTCGCTTTGTTTCTCATGTTATTAAGTATCCGAGAAATATCTCTATCCTGGCCTCAAGTCCCGCTTCGGGGAGATTACAGAAAAAATATTTTGGAACATATTTTAAATCTTTCCGCTTCGATGAATTAGGAGAGGGAGAAGACAAATTCAGTAAAAACTTGAACGACGTAAAATTATTGTTAAACATTGAAAACATTTTCACATAATACGTTTGCCTTTGATCTAAAAGATAGCTGTACCGTAGTCGTGTCTAAAAATAAAGCAAAAATTAGAATCGTAGAATGTGATATTCCAGCAAGCAGATGTCATAAGGTACGACTGGCGAACGAAAAGCGCGCAAGATCCCGATTTAACGAGCCCCATCTTTAAAGTCTTAAAACGTTTACAGGGCGACGCGTTTCTGGCACGTGAACCTCTGTCGAAATTTGCAATTTCGTTGCGTGCCGACGAAAGACATAGAAGAATTCACTTGTCGTTCTCCCCCCGTTTCCGCTTGTTATTAATGCTCGCGTCGAGTCTCAGTCTTTCGTTCGACTGACCAGCCAATTCGTTTACGAGCTTCCTGTTGCACGCCAAATCCTTCGAATCGACTTTGTCGAGTGTCATCGAACCCAAAAGAGACGGAATTCGGTTTTTAGCCTCATCTTCGCAGATATTTAACAACCCCGGTGACGAAATGTACTATTTAATGTCGAAATCGTTAATTTAATCGGAAATATTAAAAAATAACGATGTCGATACATCTATCGAGTTGACCACCGAGAAAGAATGAGTTAAAAAGGAAGGCACAGTATACAAGAAGGTCTGTATCGTGAGAATAACGCACGAGGTTTGGTTTAATTGTCGATCCGTTTCCCGGACACGAATACGGTAGAAACGTTAACAGAGATTGTAGAAACAAAGTAGAAACAAGCGTTACAGCGATAGGAGATCGAGCATGGAGATGTAAGGCCCGATGTAGACGAACGATATCGCTCCGACAATATGTCTGCCTTCGTTGTTCTTAACTGCATGAAAGAAAGGAAGACATGATCACAGCGATATCGCTTGGAAAAAAGTCGTTCGTCTACACCGGGCCGAAGAGATCGGTTTCAAACGAACGATTAGCGACAAATCGCGGTAACGGCGGCGGCGGAACCGAACGAAAGAAGGATAGATACGTTCTTCCAACCAGTCACCGCTGCGGCAATTTGCCACAAACAGATCGTCGGAAGCCGATGTTAAGTGACCACCGCGACGCTCGTCCAAAGGCAGCCCGACATGTACGTATGTATCTATCGACTTTGTCATGCAGGAGCAACTTCTGCTCGATAGGTATATCGATCTCGCACTTATCGCGGAAGAAAATTAATTGCAAGAGAATTTTAAGACCGAGTATGTTGATCGTTTAGAAGATAGTAGAAAATTCTGAAATCAAATAAATCAAATCAAATAAGATACTTGTGAATTATTATTTCAAACGAAACTAAACGATAATATTCTTTTCAATTGTGATTTTTTAGTTCTTTTCCATATTCTTTTTTGAACAATAGCACGGAATATTTAATATCCTTTGACAAGTTTTCTTAATTTTTATTTCAGCGTCTGTTCGATTCTTGTACTCGATATTTTTTTTTAGATAATTTCTTTACTCGGCCATTGGAGGCCATGAAAATTTTGCTGAACGTTTCACGCTTTGAAAACGTACACGTTTTCTTTTGGCAGTCAGATAGTATGGAACAGAAAACGAGATGCGATAGTATCGGTAAGAGTATGCTTATAGACGAAGAAAAGTTTCGTAATTCCATTGCATTTTTAAGGATGTTCAATCCTCGTTCATTTATCCTGGAAAGTGAAACTTCATCGATCAACCAGATTCTCTCTTACAAATACTAAATTAAAAAGTTCCGGAAATCTATTTTCTTCCGAAGCTAACGACTGTCAATTCCCTTACTAGAAAGTAATTACTCTGAACTGTCAGTCAATTTACATATATATTACATATATATTGTGAAAAAATATGCAAATATCTTGTCTCGTCTTGTATATATAACTGCGCATTTAACATTCTTAACGTAATAACTCATGTACGACCATTATTTCCATTGTTTCTATATAAGAAATAAACTAGGGTTGTCTAGTAAGTGAACCGACTGCATTTATCATTTCTATCTTGTATACTAGACTTTTTGCCAAATTTCAATAATCCTCTAATTGTATACAATTCCAATAAAAAAAAGTCGTTGTAACACTGCCTTTATTTTTTCACTTCGTTAAAATAAATACGAATGATAAACAACAAAAGCCTACACCTCCCAGAAATAGCTAAAATGGAAATGAATAAGAAGAGCGCGAGATATATATTACACATGTATTGAAACACGGGACTGAAAGCAAGGGAAAATATTAAAAGAATAGAGTTTAAATTAGAAAAATAGGACCATCTTCCATGAACGGTTGATGCAGCATGTACGTCATTTACATTTACGCATCTAAATAACACATTGAATTGTTTACTACGCCGAAGTGTTACAAACGAAATCAAATCGTTCAAATAGATTTAATCCCAACTCTGTCTTGTGGGTTCGGCAATTCGCAATTTCTACGCGATATTAGACGCGCAAAGTTTAGCGATTCGAGGAAAGTGGCCGCAACGGTCCACTAACTGCGATCCACGGGCAAGAAGTTTCTAGAATGGGCTTGATTCGAGATTAGAGTTGCCTGAAGATCAGTCTAAAATGGCGTGAGATTCGTTCTCCGCGTTGAATGTTTTAGAATTCGACAAAATTCGCGTGACTCGGCAGCAGATTTCTGACGACGATTAATTAACGTGCTGATAAATCGTCCAAGCGTGACGGCCGTTCGAGCGTGATCGATTTTATCGGCAAAGACAACGCGTGCCACGAATCCCGCTTAGGCTCGATGAATATGAGCTGCTGATTTTATCACACGGACGTTCCCATTATTCCATCGATGGCTATTATACGTCCCAACAATGCGTGCAAGTTAACAGATTTTATTACATGATCTTCCTTTAATCAAATAGAAATAAGAAACATGTTTTATTCATAAAGTTAAGTTAATTAAACTCTTCAATTTCTAAATTTGTCGATTTCATAGAAGCAACGATCCACTTTCATCCACCTGCTTGAAATCATTGAAACTTTTGTACTTTGTGACCATTGCGAATGTATCAAGTTCGTACCTTCGTTTTTCTTGAAATACGCTTCCTAACAGAGTGAAACGAACACGTAAGATAACGTAAACTAACGGATTTTGAAGAGATAACAGAAAACAGACCATTTTCTTAACATATGTTTACCAGGTAATTAATAGAAAACTAAAAACACAGTCTCCCATTTATTCGTGTAACACGAATTTATCTTACGAATTCTACTTACTCAAATTTGCAAATGATAAATCAAACGAATGAAGGAAACGGAGTTACTAATCAAAACCTCTATTTTTGCAGGAGACCGTTTGCCTTTAATTAAGATATGAATCAAGTTCTCTGTCGCGACGCGCCAATTAACAAAATAAATCAATCGATCATTAATTTCGCCGGTAATGAACTTTTGGTTAATATCTTGTTTTTCGCGAAAAGGAAACACTCTTTTCGTTGTTTTCTTTTTTCTTTTAATCAAATTTATTCTTCCGCGATAAAAGATCACAGAAAACAAGAAATTATACACACAATGGGAAATTATTTAGGCTGACATTTCTTTCTCTTTAAATTTTATTTCTTCTTCTAATTAAACATATATGATAATTTAATAAACTAAAAATCTAAATTAATGTTCTTCTTCATCTTCTAATTAGTCAATGTACACGTGCACGAATCCGTAAGAGAAACTATCAGAATTTCATTTTTCGTCATACTCCGAGGTTACTATCCTTCGAGTCTACTAACAATAAAAGAAAGATAGCGTTTTTAAGTAACAAATTTATTTATTAAGATAACTGTTGTGCAAGCTATTGCTTCTTGTTGATGATATTCCTCATAATACACGTATTTTTTAATTAGAGTTTAAGCTTTATATTTTATGAATTATTTATTATATTTTATAAATTGCATCGCAGAATCATCCCTTGATCGTTTTCTCATTTTCTTTAATAATTCTACAAAATAATCCGCACAATATGATTCACGGAATCATTTATCGAATCATTTCTTAACTATTTTTTTCACTTTTTCATTTTTTTTTCTTTTTTTTTCTTTTTCTAATAGATGTACAAAAGTTTCCAGTCAGATAGTTTTTTCACTTCATATTCCAAAAGCGATATCTTTATGAATTTCAAGTAATATTATATATATATTATTCTTTATCGTAGTACCGTCGTCTTTCGTTATTCCTTCGATCACTCTCGAATTAATCAAGTCAGTAGATTGGATCGGTTACATTATCGACAGACAACGAGGTCCATTATTGTGACGTTTCCTAGCACGGCAAGTTGGACGATCGCTCGGCGAATGAATCGATACTGGTTTCTTTTTGTGGATCGCAAAACACAGTTTGCTCGACGCGACTGTTCACGGGGGTTTCTTTCGCTAGACGAACTCCGACGGGGTTTTCCAGCAGCTCGCACAACACGGCAGGGCGCTCATCAGCGTGTCCTTGAAGGCCTCGCGAAAGTCACGGTTAAAGTACGCATAAATAAGCGGGTTCAGGGCGCTGTTGAAGTAACCTATCCAGAAGAGGACGGACACCACCGTGTCTGGACAGTAGCAGGCCTCGCCGCATAGAGTCGTCGTTAGATACCTGGAAAATAAGAATATTTATACGTCGGTTGGATGTTTTTCTACGAAGTATCGTTCGTGGTGAGATTGGATTACCTTGTGCTTCAATTAAAAAAAAAAAGAAAGGAAAAGAGAGAGAGAGAGAGAGAGAGAGAGAGAGAGAGAGAGACAAAATGGGACACGAAGGAAAGAAGAAAGAAGCAAGTGGTAAGTGGCAGATCAGCAAATTGCAGATTGCAGATTTGCTAAAGGGATGGAAATTCACTTTTCGTCGTATGTATACCAAAATATTAACAGTTACACCGTATCAAATGTTCAATGGAAAACTTTTATTAGCTTCTGGCTTTTTATTTAAGCTTTGAGAGAAGAATTTGATGATGATGATGATGATGCGTAATTTCCCCGAAGAAAAAGCTTCGAAATCTTTGAATTCTTAAACTTCCCTCATCTGGGAAAGATATTCTCCACCCCAAGACTAATATCGCTATAAACTTCATTAGTAACAAGAAATTTTCGTACAATCTAAATCTAAGCACGTGGTAGTTCTTAACGAGAACTACTATTGGCCTGAACTCTCGCTTTAGAATCGAAGATTCCGAAACTTTCGCCAACTTGAAATTTCCACGCCAACAAAAGCGAGATCTTTATCAACGACAGTTAACTCGACTAATTTGACTGATAAATCAAAGTTTCGCGCAACCTATTCAAGAGTCGTATCGTAAAGCTGTGCCGAAACGTTCGAAGTGCGATTTGACACGGACGATTTTCATTAAATCTGAAATATCCTACGATAAGAAGCTAGTGCCATTTCCTATGGAACACCGTGGCCGCCTCGCTTAGTCAGGAAAACAGTTAGATTCCATGCGAAAAGAGGAGTAAACTCTCGGTAAACTCGACTCGAGATGCACACAGATCGGCTTTGCATTAATAAAACATGCGGCTGGCTCAGCTTTCGTGAGTATTCGCCGACTGTAGTGAAACTTGGCCGTCGGAACGAAATCCTGTTGAACAGAAGAAGCTTCTAGCGAACCTCGTCCGTGCTTATATGCGACCGATACGAATCGAAGTTTCTGTCTAGTCTTGGCCCGTTGATGTGGAACAGGGACTCGCTCTTCTGGTCGCGAGATGTATAAGTAGATAGTCTGGTCGCGAGGCGACACAAGTAGAAGAGTATCCAAGTGTTTTATACGAAAAGAATATCTATAGTACGTAGTGTAGTACGTACTGTAATATACAGAATATAGAATGAAAGAGGTTAGTACGAAGGTTTAGTAAAAACCTTGGTTTTACTTGGTGGTAGTACTAGGAAGCACATTCATATAAATATGTAAATATAAAAAGCGATTGTACATTTTTGCATCCAATACAGCATTTAAATACTAATTAATTAAATTCAGGTATAGTAAATTTCCCATCATGTAATAGTACTTTCATCTAACTATGAAAACTTGAACACTGAAAACATATATAATATGAGAATGGTTTCGTTGGAAAACGAGGATATGTGAAAGGAAATGTAGCCACTCCATCACATGACTTGGAAAAAAAAATTCGTTTTATCGATAGCGCAAGAAAAATTCATACAAACGTAATAACATATAAAGTAAACATATAAATACGTATATAATCAAGCGTTAAAGAGATTTTCTAATCTAAACCTTGCAAAAAGGAAGAAATGAAACGATTCTTTTGGCATTAGTACTTTCAAACTACGGGTGGAAAAGGATGTTTTCGCATTCGTAAAGTTAGAAGAATCAGAGAGGTTTACAGAGCCGTATTTTCTGAGATGGTTGACACGACATCAAACACGAGATCAAAGTCCCAGTTGACCGATTGATCAGAAATTTTCCATACATGACTTCAATACGCATGCCGCAAGAAGCAAAGCTAATAAAACAATCTTTTCCTCCGTTCGTTTAGCTCGTGAAACGCAAAAAGATGGAGAGAATTCGACTTCCAAACCTTGAAATGTCGCGATATTTTTAATTTTCTATATTTTTTTCATTCTAATTCACAATCGTAATATTCACAATACTAATTTAGAATCTTTAGACCTATCGATTCGGATAAGCGAAATGACCGGAATATTGCCGGCCAATAAGACACATTTCTTTTAAAGGAAACGCGCGGCAAGTATCTTACAATTCGGTTAATGTGAATTACTTGGATCGTAACGTAGACTCTACCTACCAAAGGAAAAATGGCAGCCAGCAAAGGAGGAACGCTCCCATTATTATTCCAAGCGTCCTCGCAGCTTTATGCTCGGCTCTCCAGCTCTTCGTTTGCTGTCGTATCGAAGTACCTGAAAAAATATAAATTTATATTAATACATAGCTCTTAACGTATCGAATAACGTAATACCGTTTAGTTTCGCGTAATACCGTGAAGTTAAAGGGTACAGTTAAAGTTAAAGAGAGTACGGTAAGCGACAACTTTTCATAGCTAAAGTAGGATTAGGTGAAACTATGAAAATGTTGACTAGTCTCTGATTTCGATGATTTTTGAGTATGTTGTAAAAGTCAATAACACTTTATTTCGAATAACCTTCTTCCTATACATGTAAGGGGTGGACTCGCTCAGTTTCCGAGATATTCGCGAAAAGAACAGGAAATTAATTGAAAAATTCCGGACTAACAGCTGAATAAGATAATAGAACTGACAAAATTGTCTGTAGCGTCAGATTAATCAGGAAAATTGTAGTGCGTTTCGAAGAGTTTCAAAGAAAGAGAATGTGCGAGAAAAGACTCAGTGTTATACATGTATGAAAAGACTGGTAATTTTGATTGATAAGAAGGCATAGATAGTACTATTTCAAAGACACGTTAGCTTCTACAATAGTTGTAAAACCGGATAAATGTGTCGATGACTTTCAAAGTTTAGATGTTAGATCTATTAGCGGAGTTATGATACTTAAAGGTTGACGATTTTAGTATCAAAATATGAAGAATAATGAATTGTTCGGTTATGGATTAATGCACGATTGTGATATAATTGAAGCATGAAAGCCGGCACTTTTATAAATATCACGGTTGATAGAGAATTTTATAACAATGAAATGAATGGAGTGAAAATTTGCCATTCTTTGTTCAAAAATTCACCGGGATCTTAAAGCGCTCGTTTTAATTTTTTATATGGCGGTGAAATATTCCATCGCGTCTCCATATTTCAACACAATATTTTCATCATTGTGCATTATTCGTTTGTTTCGCGATATTTTATTTCAGGATAACGACGATTTCTCTTCTTTTTCTTCATTTAAATGTTTTCTGTTCATTATTCTGTTTAAAAACAGAGAATGATTTTAATTTTCTAACGATGTTTCAATTTCTAAAACAGGTTATACGAGTCTCTTACTGTTTTTCATTTTTACCTTGGTTTAGGAAAATATTTGTTCAATCGAACAAACGGAAACACTCTATCGTCGGAAGAAATTCTCCCCGCACAACCATCAATTTCCTTCGCATAGTATTTAAGTCCTCCCACGCTCGATCGTTTTCAACTTTTAACTGGATCTTTGTATTATCGTCCATTGTTCTATCGGAACGACCTCACGTCCATGGTATTATTTAATATCGCAAGAACGACGCGCGATTGCGCGTTGCGCAAGTTGACGAACCTCATTGAGAATTAATCTGAATTTTAGCACTAACATCTCGATCGCCTGTTTGGGCAGTAAAAAAAAAAAAAAAAAAATATGTTGGAATCGTCGAACGAATACGAATATGTTCTGTAATCACGTTTTGAATAAAAGGAGAGTTTGGCAGTTACATTCTTAATGAAAAGAATGGGATTGACGTTTAATTTTGAATAATTTACAAGAACTAGAAATCAGTTACCTAATAAATTCAAAGAGATCTAAGCTGAATGAATAGTAGAATGAATCAAATTTTATTTTATTTCGGTTGGATATCTGAGAAAATGTTAATGAATTTGAACGTTTTCTTGCGTTGATTTTGATCTCAATTACATATTGTTTCTAGGACATACGAAACATTTTCCAAATGATTTGAAACAAATTAATAGTATTTTATACCGATATAAGTAATATTGGAAAAACTTCGTTTCCGAGGAATATACAAAGTTTATGACTCTTTTTGTTAATCTTATCTAATTATAAATTTCAATGACAAAAATCTTTACCTCGCGCGCATCTAACTGCTATTCGTCTTCGATTAATAGAGAATAATTTTCGTACGAACAAGAAAATAAATATCGCATCTCTAACAATTTAGGATGATAAAATCACTCGCGTTTACTGCAACGTTGGTATCTAATATCCAACTTTGGTCGAGAAAAACAAAGAAATACTACTGATAGAGAGAGTTGCGTTGATACGTACTCGTAAAGGTGTTTCGTGGGCGTCGATCGAATCAACGAAGCAACGCAGCAACGCAGCAACGCAGCAACGCAGCAACGAAGCTACTGTTTGTTTGTGCGATCGTTAATTATAACGCGATTGAAGGGTTAATATAGTTCGATCTAATTGCACAATTAGCATAAAAATACAATGATAAATGCAGTGGTGTACAGAAACTTTTTGCAGCCAATGTGGGTTTGCGTCGTTGATATCTCTTCTTTCTGCGAAAGATAGCGATCAGTTTCGACAGGGTGATGTCCAAGCAGTGTTTAGATAATGCACAGCTACAGAATGAGAAACCGGTCGCGTCCGAAAGACGAAAAACGACAGCTGGAAGCCGGAAGCCGAAAGTCGAAAGCCGAAAGCCGATGGGTTCGCATGCTCGAACCCGGTCAGCCAGATTTAGGTTGGTTGGTCGATGTTCACCGGCTTCTTCGCATTCGTACGATCGATGCGCCGCCCGTCTATTAGGATGCAGGAAGCTTCAACTCCGTGCAGCGGCGCGGCCGATTTAAGTGTACACACGCTATTACTTGTTATTACTTGTCGGTTTATCAAGCACGCCGTACGCGGTGCGATGGATACAGATGAATTTCGATGTGTGACTATCGTCTTTAAAAATATAACTCCAAGGAAGTAGATCTCCTTTAATTCCGACACATAGATATTATAATCGCCCAATAAAATATAACATACATTACTCATATTATATTTATGACTTTTTAAATAGTTGCAATTTAAACATTTAAAACGTTATCGAGAAATTTGATGTACTTATTGCCTACACAGATATTTATATCTAAACACTTGACTATGACTGAAACAGATCTATTTGAAATGGCTACTAACAAAAATATTAATCAATCATCGATAATTAATACTAATTAATCGATAGTCTCCTCATAAGTACAATATATCTGTACGTGTGTGTGCGTGTGTGTCATATTTGTACGAATTATTCCATCAACTAGTCTATTATGGAATAATCAATTATATTTTATATAGTTTGATTCTACCATATATATGTATGTTCATACTACAGTGAATCATGAAAGCCTTATATATACCTATCCCCATATACCTATCAAAGTAACTGAAAACGCATTTTGTCGCTAGATCATTTACACTCGTATATCGATGCTATTCAAACGATAGGAACAATGCATGCAAACGATACAATTCGATCTTTGCTCGCATCGTCGAAGAGTATGTGCCTTTGTGTGTTAAGAAAATCCGTAGAGCCATCACTTTTACTATAATATTCTATATTTAAGCGGTATATGTAGATTCCGGGACTGACTGTATATTAGCGTGAATTTCAGAAAGTCACTCAAAATTTAAATACAAATTTTCCTAATAACCCCTGATGATTATTCTTTAACCAATAGTAGTCTTCTTTTAATCAATATTTCCAAGCATTTCCTAGCATCTTGAAAACTTCACTACGATGACACAGGACTCGCGCGCCTCAGTGAAAACGAACGCTCGACCGCCTGCCCTAAACTTACCAACGATGAAAATTTACGACGTTTACGGTCGTTTCATCGGTGTTTGTTTGAATGAGCGTCAACGCTGCGATCTCGGAGAAACAAGATCGAGCAAATACTTTTTAATGCTAAACATTTTAATGGAGATAAGATATAGTTAGTTGGAATTGGTAATGAGAGACGACCGGTGGATGTTAAAGCGCCGCTAGCGACCGAGAATTGTTACGCAGATCGTCAGCTTCTACTGCTGTTCCTGCGCTTCGAATTTCATTTGCTGAGCTCGGGTAGTGCAGAATTTGTTGTCTTCTTCTTCTTTCCTTGCTAACTGCTAAAGAAGCAACGATCGGTTGTGCGCTGGATATTACTCTGTCACGAACAACACAAGAAACATTTATTGTGGTTGTATTTCAAGAACACGATATATGCTAAAACTTGAACATACCTATCCAGATTCTCGTTTATTTCTAACTTATTTCGGAGATTATGGCTACGTTAAAACTTTGCACACTTTTTATACTTTTTCTTACTGTGTGAACAATGTATTGCGAACAATGTATAGCGATACGGTGAAATTAATTGAAAACCTACACGTTCGTTATTATAGTGGATTGATATAAAACGTCCGCTACAGACCGTGTTTTGCAGTTGTTTCTTGCAATTTTATGGAAGAAAATCGTATAATAAGCAATAATTATTTGAGATTTGTTTCTTTATTTAATCTAGCACGTCAGTCATATCGTATATTCGTTTACTTCATAGCTTAGAATTAACGCTACTTGATACAGAGTGAAACGAGAAGATTAGAGCAATTTACCTCGAACCCTAAACAGCATACCTTCGGTTAGGACAGTGCGATATTAGTTACTATTAGCAGTAGCAAAGATGGGAATAAGACTCGAAAGGATAGTGCAAATCAACGCTGTATCAAACAAAGATATATATCTCCTCGTATACTTTTGTAACGTTATTACTTTCTTGCTTATATTTGTAACCTTATTATTACCTAAGCTTGTAATACATGACAAGAACATAACAAGAATAATAAGAATAAAATAGTAAAATGAATATATTAGTAGAATTAGGAATTTGTAAAAATACCCGTAGTCTACTTACTGCACAACCTGATATAATATAATTTACCATTCTTCGAAAAACAAACCCCGACGACGAGCCACCGCAATCTCAAAATTCTCCAAATGAACAAAAAAAGAAAGAGATGGGGGGGGGGGGAGAAAAAATAATCCTCTGAATTTACATGAGAACCTAAATGGCCTCCATCCTTGATTCAATTACCACGTATCTCGAGTGCGTTGCAAGATGTCAGGTGATTGTAACCATTGTGGACCGGTGCAAAAACCATTCGATCGTCCGGTTGTCCTCGTAATCGTGCTGGTAACGTGGTGTAATTGGCGAATGGAGGCGCGTATGCCTCTGCGAAATTACGCATGGAGAGTTGGAGAGTTGGAGAGTTGGAGAGTGAAGACACGACGGATACACGACGCACGTGACTTTAAGGAAACGACATTGTCCCACTTTCGGACAATATGCGGTTCTAGTCGGACGAGGATTACCACCACGTCTCTTTTGTCCGACTGCAGTGAATCGCACAATCATTCGTAAATTGTTTTAATTACAAATATCGATCGTAATTGTTATTTTGCAATTTCCGTTGGATCGAGGATTAATGCAGTTTCGATTTATTTACTTATGTATACCTATATTATATACATTTTTTCAATATAATTATAATTGTTACTGGATTGCGGATTTTGTCGCGCTTCTATATATTTTTATGAACATAACTGAAAAGAAATGGAGCCTAAGTGGAAATCTAACAAATTAATTAGAGGTACTGTCACCTCTCTGATTTCTATAATTTTGAAATATGTTATAGAATATGTGTATAACACGGCCTTAATAATAATAATTTTGCCCCGTATACGTAGCAACGTATGCGTTAGTATTGGTTGCCAAGCAGCTAAAAGAAGCGTCGCAACGACCGAATATAATGACCCTACCCAAGCCAAACTCTTATCTTTTTGTCTATAGCGTATAGTATGTATAGCATAAACGACAATTGGACAAGCTTGAATGTTCTGCCGATCCAAACCCGATGAAAATCCTGTGGCGCAAATGCAAACACGCCAGGCTGTAAGAAATGTCTGTTAGTTATAACTCGATTAAAAATGCTAATTACGCCGTTTACCGCCTACCGCTTTCTGTAAAAGATCGTCACCTAAGTAGCCACCACCTTACGGCGTCGCGAACGGATTGTAAATAAAAAATAACTAAAACCTAATCCGATATCCACGATTCAAATGCATGCAGATTAACTAACATACCAGTAGCTTAAAAATATGGATTTTTAAAAGAAGTATCGTGAAAAGCCAGGAGAGTGTTACACATCAACAGGTGGATCGAAATTTTGTACGCCTTATTTCCCTGGAAAACGATCTTCGTTTTCAGCTTCGGCGACCCTAAAAATCCCCTAAAATCTAAAAAGTGGCATTGTTATTTGATACCCAGACGGTGGAAAATTAAATCATTCGCTCAAACATGGCAATCATCTCTGACCGTAGATCTGTCGTAAATTTCGCGTAACTTTCAATTTGAATCTTTGTGAATGTGTCGTGAGAATGGAGATTTTTCGAGACATACATCGACTTGTAAAAAGTTATGAACCTATTATTCGCGTGGAAAAACTGTTACTACTATTAGTAAATTACTAAGCTACTAAACAAAAGAATTCTTACGGAAAGTTGAAGAACGCGAATAAAATCATGTAATCTTGCGTTTGTGCGAAATACATACGTTCTAACAACACTAACAACCAAACATACATATGCGCGGTATAACGGTAGAAAATTCTTCCATCGTTGTGATATTAATTATTTGTATTAGAAATATTCATATATACATGTATTCAAAAATATGACACAACTTCTTTTGATATTTACAGATACGCCGATCGTCCACACCTCGTCTCCACCGTTTGGCACTTTCGAGCTTTTTAGATTAAATAGATAGATAGATAGATAGATAGATAGATAGATAGATAGATTGGTAGATAGATAAATGGATAGATAGATGGATAGACAGATAGATAGATGGATAGATAGATGGATAGATGGATAGATAGATGGATAGATAGAGAGAGATAGAGATACCTTACCGGTCTCTTATTATTAGAAATGTGGTACACTAATTTAAAGAATGATATCGATCGTACAAGCGTACAGTCGAAAAGAACTGCAAGTAAGTGGAATACTTACTCATTTCCCACTTTCTAGACACGTCGTACATTCGAAACGTGTAGCTATTTGATATTACCATCAAGATTCTCATTGTTCGAGTAGTTAGGTGGGGGCAAACGCAAAACAGAAAACACAACGACGGCCGTCGAATTCAATACATATCTAATGCGCCCGCCGCCATCGTCGAAATGTTATTCAAGATCGAATGAGCCTCGAAAGCTGCAGGAGCTTCGTGTCTGCTGCGAGTCGATTAAGCAGTGAGAGGTTCTTAGAGGTAGGCGACACTTTAGGACGACTTTCAACGGACACGTCCTGTTTTAGGAACTCGACCGATTAAATTCATGCGAAGAATAAACGCTCGTGCGAGTTACGTTCTATTTGGTTGGTAGTTGATTGGATTTGCGGTGGAAGATTGCAATTTCAATAATTATACTTATTATTCTATGAACTTTCTTTCGTCCGCCTTTCTACTTTCAGAATCTATAATATTCTGTGTTGCTTGATTCATCCAATTTACTAGATAAACACAGTCATCGTAGACCAAGACGAACGTCTTAAAGAAATGCAAGTCTAAATAGTCCCAGCCACGAATTACCAAGAAGTAATAAGTACCTCTCAGAAACTCCTTTTATCTACCATGTTAGCTAAGACTTTACGAACAAGAATTTTTTCTTTCTCAAAATTCGCTGCTCAGCTTCACCAAGGAATTCAAACCTGCGAATCCCCATGAATGTTTATGAGAAAAGAAAAAGAAAAAAGAAAAAAAAGAAAAGAAAAGAATATCGCATTAACGTACATCGACAATGTCGATTCGTAAAATCTGAGCTAATAAAGTCTCTGGTGATTCTGTTTCAGAGCTTTCAGTCGCGAGCTTAATGAGATTCGTCTTCCACTTTTATTCTCATCCTCGTCTTTACCCCCTCCTCCTCTTTTCGGCTCCCGTTTCCCCTTCGTCTTCCTTTAAAGAAAAGTAAAACCGGCTAGATACTTTTTACGGAGTCGTATATCGAATCAATCTTCTCGACGACGAAGGACCAAGGGAAAGATTGGCTAGCAGCGAAGAAGAAGAAGAAGAAGAAGAAGAAGAAGAAGAAGAAGAAGAAGAAGAAGAAGAGTTTGAAACCCAATCCTTTTTCTCGGCGTAGTTTGTCGCATAACAAATTGCATTAGACGCTGGGAATTAATGTCATTCTTTCTCACCGCTTTTGTTATTAAAGACACGACGCGACTCAGACGTGGTCTGGGAGAAATCGAGCGATCTGTCCTTACCGGTCACGTCGACGCTCCAGACGGAAACCGTCTATCTCCTGTCGATCTTCGACCGGAAGAAAAATCCGACACTGCTCTGCTGTGACTATCGAGAGAAAATGTAAAGTCGATCGTGAGAAATCGTTCGCCGTTTTCTTAATTGATCGTTATTGGTATTACGAGGAAAAACGTTACGACCATTATCAGCGTTAATTTTAAATTTAGGCTGGATTCTTTACAATTAACTCCACGATAGACACTCAAGATTTAAATGTAAACGAAATATCTGTTGGCATCCAAGATTGTAGAGACACACTGTAACTTGGTTGCAACAGCGAATGTCGTTTAATATCGTTACGATATTTATCACGTCGTTTAAAGCTATGCCGAATATTCAGTCGATAGAAGCGTCGATGTAAATGGAAATCGCAGTCGTTTTGTTCGAACATTTTCCATGGTGTCGTCTATCATATCGTATTATAGTCCGCATCGGGGTATGGGCCGCGACGGACGTGCGCGCGTGTGTGTAGAATACGACGGTGAATTACGATTCCGACAGCTGGAACTGCTTGCTGAATTACCTATAGTTTGTTTCGCTACCACGCACAATTATGAATAACCGTATGCCTTAAATTGTCATCGATTAGCAATCAACGACGTTCGTGATTAGCTGATGAATCATTTGATTCGTTGTAAAGATTATGATTCGTGTTATTTACAGATTAAATAGACAGAAAATGAATAAAGGAATCGTTACTTGTTTTAACAAAAAATAATGTATTAAGATAAAGGAATTTTATTTGATTGAAAAGTTATATTTTACCGTTATTATATGTACTGCGTATCTAAGCTGCGGAAATATGAATGTCCGTTCAATGATGATTTTCGCCATATGCGTAATTAGTATTTGCATCAATGTAATAGATTTTGAAACATTTAATTCACTAGCCTCGCTTAATAACCTAACTCTCGCTCCTCTTTAGTTTTCATACTAGTTTACCCTACTGAAACATTATGAATAACGCACTGCATATAATATGGCAACAATCAAGAGATTACATAAAAACGTCCGTTGGCTCGACCTCGAAGTCGCACCTCTTCAACGTAATGTCGTGGTCCGTCGTCCGTTGGTAAAAAAACATTTAAACATCTTCTGTCGCAGCATACCCTGTAACGACCCAATTCTCAAATTCATCGAAATCCTGACTAACGGACTATTCAATCTGCACGGCAAATCTGCCGCCGGAAACGAAATTTCTTCGAAGGATGTCTTATTCTTTATGTAAATTCAATCTAGCTAGATGGAGCAGATCTTGTACCTTCGTCATCGCTTCATCCAGCTCCGTTTCTATAAAATTCTCTATCCCGTGCGTTCGTCGGCTGGCTTAATTTTTTCCCAAAAGCCTATTCTGTATTCAGCCTATCGTTCATAGATAGCCTGCTGCTCGTCCTTTCGCCGATGTTCTTTACATCAGGATTCATCGATAGAATCAGCGTACGCGTTCTTCAGAAAGATCTTACCTCGCCTACGATTTCTTCGCTCAACTCCCAATTCATAAATGATCCGGTGGGATCAAAAGCGGCGACCGCCGTTATTTCTCCATTGCTAGCCGCGTACCTTTATCACGATGGCCTTCATACTTCTAATAAAATACGATGAGTCTGGCTTTGAAAGATTTCAGAGATTTATTCTGTTGCCATCGTGAATAGGTCTCGTTCACGCCAGGCCAGATCTCCGACGACGCTTTATTGTCTAGAATTACGCTAGATTTACGTTAGATTTACAAACCAATGTTAATTTTCGAAATTTTTAATGCTACAAATATCGAATACCAAATAACGTTGATGACTAAGCTTCGGCGAAAAATGGTTTGTACAGCATTCACGAGGCAACCGCAAGGTAGAAGACATTGACATCGAGATATCGATACTTTTCATCATCTCAATGCATCGGTAATAAAAAAACAAGATACAATACCGTACAATACCGTAATATACTATAAAAATAGCTAAAAGAAATTCGTTAAATACCATAATAAAAATTAATACGCCATAGAAAAAATATTCCAATGATATTATAAAAATAATTTATTCTACTCATGATTTATCGTCTATTTTGTTTCTATTTTCGTTAGAATTCGAGGAGATGGATAATATCCCGTCGTAAGATTAAGAAGAACCGTCGCCAATTCTGAAGAAAATACGTTTTCGGAGCCTATCGAGTCTTCTCTAATCCCTGATCGCTGTGTTTGCTAGAAAAGAAAGAAAGAAAGAGAAAGAAGAAAAGAAAAAAAATTTAATAAAAAAGAAGAGGAAAAAAAGAACGGTTGCCTGGGAGTAAACGTGAAATTTCAACAACATTAAAAAGTTGCAGTTAGGCGGACGAAAGAAAATCCAATTATCTAAATAATCGCTTCAATGCGTGTACATTAAAGCGAGTTAATTAGCTTAAAGAACACCGGTACTTGGCGCTCTCGCAAAATTTCGACACATATTTAAACTACTCCGAGGCTAATGCAAACCAAATCCTAGTCGTTTCTACTCGCCCGTTCTTCGTCCGTTCTTCGTCCATTCTTCGTCCATTCTTCCATCCCTAAACATCTAATTAACACATTTTAATTGCACGCGATGTCGTAGAAACGATTCGAAGCGTTTCGATCTCAAGCCTATTTCTATCCATGGTTTCTAGCGTTCCTCCCCTCTTTCCTGTGGAGCTTGCAGGCGTCGTTTCCAGATATCGAGCGAGTGAGCGAGCGAAGAGGGCGAGGGTGTCCCGGGGTGTTCCCGTTGGAGCTGCCTGCTGGAACCGCGTTCACTGACCTACCCTACACCGCAGCCTGCGAGAGATCAAATCCCTGCCACCGCCGCGCTTCCCCGTGCAACCCCTGTTCTCCTTCTTTCTCGCGTTCCTCCCGTTCATGCCACTTCTCCTCCTCTCTCCCGCCCCCCTGCCGCCCATCCGTCCTTTTGCCGTTCGCAGCTGGTTCTTCAGAATCATCTTTCGCTCTGTTAGACGCCGTGTTTCAAACCGAGAGAACCGGTAATTCTTCGTCTTCGTCGTTTCCGACTTCTTTGTCACGATGTTACACGTATGCCTATAAATCTCTGTGATACTTTTCGAAATAATAGGATATTCATTTGAAATAAATTTATACAGATTCTTTTTCTTATTTGTTGTGTCTTTTTCCTTATTTGTGAGAAAAATATTCGTAATTAATGGAAAATAAGCAAGAACCACGCCATGCTTCTATTTTTTCTCTTTTTCTGTTCTTCTTTCTCATCTTTTTCATCTTTTTCATCTTTTTCGTCTTTTTCATCTTTTTCATCTTTTTCATCTTTTTCATCTTTTTCATCTTTTTCTTTTTTTCTGGCTACGAATAAAGAAACAGGTTCTAACAAGAGATACATTTTGCTCCCTAAATATTATACGGAATATTATATTTGGGACGTTTTATACGTTTTAGCGTTCCTGTATGCATTTTTAAATTTCTTATAAATAATTCTACAATTTCTTTCAGCAAGATAGAAAAGGATGGAGCAAATAGAAAGTTCCACAAGAAATTACGCATTGAAATCTTTCCAACGTTTATAAACGTGTTCATAAAAGTGTTCATAAAAGTCGACAAATTGCTCGATTTCCTGCAATAACTACCAAGCGGAATTTCCACATCGATCTCAGATATTCAATCCAAATATTCCCAAATATCATAATCCCCGACTCATCCTCGCTACATCCCCAAAAGTTGTAGTAATTAAGACTTGAATTTGTGCCTAAAATTGAAACACAACCGCTAATCCAGCAACTTGACGAGTCCGCGTTTCTAAATCAAAAGAGCAGATGGAATAAAAGAGCAGAGATCGGAGAATCAATCGGTGGTGGTAAAACAAAGGAAGACGGGAAAGGAAATATTTTTCTTGCGGTGTCGGAGCTCTCGCCGACGACGGTGTGAGCGACACTGGAACGACAACGAAGGAGTAAAACGGGTGTGCTTCGAAGTTCATCGCGGGAATGGGTCGGTGCAGTACGGCTTATATTGTTCTACGCGAGGGAATCGGTAAAAATGGTTCTTCGAACTGCGATGTGCCGTTATATGTGCGTTTTACGTTAATCATCGATGCGAATGAATACAGAAAATTATATCACGTTATTTTATACTAGTTTCCAACTTTTCTCATTTTCGTATACAGCATAATTTTCCGTCGATTATTTACCAATACCACGGTAATTAGCCGAGTTTAAGTATAGTTTCGAACAAATTTTCAAACTCGTTCTTCTCGCGGAGAACTAAATCTTGGACGAAAAAAATGTTGTTCTTCTACAATTTCCTGTTACTTTTTTTCTTTTTTCTTTTTCTTTTTTCTTTTTTCCTTTTTCCTTTTTCCTTTTTCCTTTTTCCTTTTTCCTTTTTCCTTTTTCTTTTTTCTTTTTTCCTTTTTCCTTTTTCCTTTTTCTTTTTTCTTTTTTCTTTTTTCTTTTTTCTTTTTTATAGAAAGAATACACGTGTATATCCTGCTAATATTCGCGTGGTGTTGCCACAGAAATTGGCTAGTGCGTCCAAATAAATACTTGTAAGATGCAGCGTACGAAGAATTGAAAGGTTCGCAGCGTATTTTCGCAAACGTGCCGTCCGTGTATCGCACAACGTTCACCGAACCGTCAAGGATTTCGCTGCGGCTTTCTTCGTTCCTCTCCTTCTCGACTATATCTGTTTTTCTTTCCGCTTCCATCTGGGAAGATTCGCGAAGGTCTCGCGTATGTACGGCTAGTCGCCTTTGTGCGCCCGCTTTCTGGGTCAGTTTCTAAACAGGCTTCTCGGCTCATAAAAATCTGCGACATTTACGTGAAAAAAAGCGCGCCGACTCCTGCGGGAAGGATTCACGAATCACGACGATGCTGTTTGAACAGGATTCTCGGTTTGTTTTGATGCTATGCGTTAAGGCTATGTTAATTAATTATCTGACATTATTAACAAAAATTACTCGCTTAATTAAGTGTCTAGAAAAAGTATTAGCGCGCATCCTTATGCTTCGATGGAACGCTGATTTTTAATCAAGTTCTATACATCATCATTTTCACAGAATCAAGCTCTTAGCAGTTAATAGCCATATGACAGTACAGCTAATTGCAAATGATACGAAATTTAATGTACTTGGATCTAATTAACATTAAGCATTATACGATATTGTTCGATATCGTGCAAACTAAGAATAAAGTCTTTCAATATTGGAACCGCTCGTACAAAGTGCTCGCGTTTATGGTTATAGTCCGAGGGGTTTATATCCCATATACCCATATGTACATATATACGTATATGGGATGTTTTCGATGTAAAATATTGGGGTTTTCGGTTTTCGGTTTTCGGTTTTCGGTTTTCGGTTTTCGGTATGATCGATGAGAAATGTATCTTTGGGAGGGATGATCCACGTTGTGGCGATCTCGTTATTTATGGACGTCGAACGAACGTTTATATCGAAAGAAATTCTCCTAGTTCATAAAGAAGACGAGATACACGATGAAAGACGTTTGATAGAAGTTGCGCCGTGAAACAACGGTGCGCGAATAAATCGAATGAAATCTCCCATTTGAGTATCATTTCGTTCAAACTTCATCATGTACAGAGGTATTTAAAAAGTGAAACAACTTGTACCGATGTGCGATTGTACTTTTTGAACGTACATTTGTTTCTTGTTCCTTTTGTATCAAACGACGTCTCGTACGTGTCATTGAATATTTTTGAAGGAAAGTTTGTTCCAATAACGTTATTAATATCTAACTATATCCTATAAAATAATCGTTATTAATATCTAACAGTTGACAACCACAAACAGTCGAGCTGCTGTTCTCTTTCCCCTTGTTTTTTTGTACTGTTCTTGAAAATGGCACAAGTCCAATTTCGCAACAGACCAGCTAAACATGTATAAATCGTGTCCCTCTTCTATTACAATACTTACGACGTTAAAGCCAATGTGTTAAACTATTCTTGTGAATTCTATTCGGTGTCATCTAAATACGAGAGAAAAATGTACACGTATGTTTCTCCTATATTCGATTCCTCAAACTTTCAACAAGGAAACAGGGAAATATGTATGGTAGAAAACAATTATATTAACAATTTCGTTTTACGCAACAAAGTTTACAGTATCGATCGATATAACAGAAAAAGAAAGTTCTCGTTACGGAACACGCAGCATCAAGCTGCCACATACATAATTCCGCAGCGGCGTAAAACTTACTTTTTCTCGGATTTCAATTATTCAACGCGCCTCTGCTGTATTTAGGTAATTATGGTGCGATGCTTTGGTCAGTCGTGCCACTAACTATAATAGCGTAACTTGAATTCTATCGATCATCGTTATACAAGCGAAAGTACCGAATTCTTAATCCATCTTTCTATCCAATTCATCGTCAGTCGTTAAAAGTCATCGAATTACTTTTACAGTTTTAATAGATTCGAAAGAATGTTATTCTTGATTGGAATTGAAGTACCTAAGCGAAGAACAGATATTAAATTTACAAGGTAGAAAATTGTACGGTAGGTTAGCTAGTTAGTTGGTTAGGTTATTCGATAAATACAATTTTTTCAGTAAAACGTTTTTTAATCAGATTCTACATTTCATTCTCATAGTATTAAATTTGTGTAATCATACAGCGAAAATACTGCTAAATGACACGAGACTTGATACATGTGAGTGTAATTAGATTAGTATGTAAGTGATATAGTAAATACGATTAAGCGAACTTTAGACATACTGATCGCTACTATCCTGGAAATACGGATCGTGGATCCGGTGACAGGGTTCATCGAGATCATAGAAACGCGAAGGCTGTATAATTGGATGAGCAAATTACCAATTGCCAGCAAGCACGACGGCAATTGCGACCAAAAATGTGCCTAAATTTGATATACATAGCACTTAATCCGAGTAATGTCAATAATCCTGATGTCTACTATACGCTCGGTATAAATTCCAGTGTGCAAGAGCATACTAGAGAACAACAAGTTTACGTGCAAGCGCGACATAAATGTCCTCAGGCAATAATATCTGAACAAATAACAATTTCGGTTTTGAGTGATACGACGTTTATCGTGGTCCATAAAACGTTCTGTGATGCGTTGTGTACGATACGCGTACGATCGAACGACCTCCGGTATCGTTAAAATACCCACGGTAACTTACGGTTGAACCACGTATGTGCAATTTGTTGGCGAAAATTAGCCCCACCTGCCTTACGTAAATAGACATCGGTAATGTCCAACTATCTGTTCGGCGTTTAAAAAGTTTTGGATTTTCTAAATTTAATCCCCAGATTTGTATGAATTTAATACTTTGATTATTTTTTAAATTCCTCTTGCAAATATATTAATAATAGTCGTATTAAACGCAGTTTTCCTTCGAGACGAGCAACACTCGAAAGGGACAGAATACAGAGAGGAACTTTTAAATACTCGATAATAATGATATAAATCCTATGCTAAACGACGCGTCGCTGTACGTTCGACGTCGAAAATGACAGTGAAAAATATTTTTACACAATCATGCGAGTATATTTCACTGCAAGTATCGTTAAGTAGCTCCACCGCTTTATAAACCGTGAGATCCAAAGTGTAAAAGGCAATAGTAACTGTGAGATCGCAAAGTCTTGGCAACATTTCCGTCTGGCTGTTCTCCATCGTGACGATCATTCGTGGACGATTCATGCATCGCTGTCACCAGTCTACGTCGCTGTATTTATATAACGTGCAGTGTTTTCGATTTATCGCGCGGCAGGGACGACATCACCGGTTTAAATATTGCCGAGATAATGAGACCCCCGGCCGCGTAAAATATCGCAGTAGCGATGGCAGAACAGGTTGCCGTTGTCGCGTATGGTGGCTGAAACTGTAACATAATCTAGCATGGGACGGCGAGCAAGGGACAAACAGCCGCATTTATCGGATAATGGGCAGATGATAGCGGCTACTCTGACGTTTAAGAACGATCCTTTAGCCGCAATTTTTTCTATCCTGTTTACGGGCTATTTCATTTAGAGGAAAAGAGTATTCTTTTTCTTCTTTTAAGAATACTTTTATTGTATTGTGCCGTGATCGTTCTTTGAACATTCCGCCATGTGTTTGCACATGTGTTTCTACATTTGTTTCGTTGGCTAAAATTCTCTCTATTACCCTGCATTACTAAAATATAATTACTTATCAATTATATGGTAGTTAGAAATATTCTTGATATTTTGCAAAATCGTTATATATAGGTGAAAAGCGCAGTGTTTTTCTCTTTTTTTTTTTTTTTTTTTTTTTTTTTTTTTTTTTTTTTTTTTTTTTTTTTTTTTTTTTTTTTTTTTTTTTTTTTTTTTTTTTTTTTTTTTTTTTATCGGTCTTTGTTGTGCTCGGATAGACGTTTTCGGCAAGGATAACAAATGGTGCGTTTATTACGAGCGGCGAATCTCCCAGCGGCGTTAATTTAGGCGAAATAAATTTAGAAGTAAATACATCGACGCGACGGCCGAGACAAAATTTCTCGCCTGCCAGATACTGTCATGGAAACTGCAACAGCTTGTCGAAAAACTATCCAACTGCTGTACATACAAGCTGAAGGGGATATTTATTTCCATTACAATGATTGGCACCTTGCGAGGCGACTTGGTTCCCATCGGGCTCGAGTTTCTCCTTGAATGCGGTCGGTGTCGGTACCGAGAAAACGTTTTTACCCGTCTGCCCGTCGAATTACGTCCACGAAACGCCGCGACACGGCGCATTAAACCGATCACATACACGTCTGTGCAAATGACCTAAAACGGTAATGTACTCGATTCGAGGGTCGATAAACAAGGCGTTTGTTCTTATTTTGATCGTCTTATAATTAATAATACCAGCGATAAGTAAAAGCGGACAGCAGATATATCGGGAAATTTGGAAATGGCTTACGATAAAAAATGGAAAAAAAAGGAGAAAAAAAAAAGCAAAATTTTAGTATTTTAATATAAAGTAATAAAACGTGTCAAACAGCTTAAAATATGTAAGAAACGAATGAAAATTCTCATATTCTGATGTACGTATATGCAGGCAGATACAGAATTATGAACAGAATTATCAATAATAATGCATATTATTGATAAACCATTGTGTGTAGCCACTGTATAAAAAATTGGTTCGCGCGAAAGGCGAACGGTTTGGAAATCGTTAGTTTAGACAATATTTTAATCTCAGTATGTATCGCAGAGTGATTGTAGTAACGATTACAGTTTCGAAAGAAAACTGACATCGACGTTTGACGAGTTTTACAATTGCAAACATCTTCCAGACTAATTTTCCACATAGATAGGTTAATACTTTTTCGTATGTAGTGTGTGATGAATTTTTACATGAATATTTACATGAATTTTTACAAATTTTTACACGAATAATAGCTGCCAAGTAATGATACGAATTTATTTTAAATTAACGATAAACAATACGCTGACGATACAGGCTGCCCCGCGTAACGCGAATCGCACTGGATCATACATCCGGAACCAGTTTTAATTTTTAATTTTTAATTCAGTTTTGCTTAATTTTCTGTCTGCTACCGTTCCATGGCTATACCTTATCGCAGATGCGCACGACACCCTGTATAAATTTATAGCAATATGCCTGGAACAAGATCCGATCGTTCTGATTTTTATTCCAAACGAAGTGGCATAACCATCGACGAAGCAGCGGGAAAAAAGGATATGAACGGATGGAAAGATTACACGTGATATCAGTCCCGAGTAATTTCGACATCAATCGTACGTCATTTCTGATCGAGCAATACATAATTGGTACCGCTGGAATGTATTATTACGGCACGAGTGGTAAATCGCGGCGAAAGTTGCGGCCCCACGCTTTTTCAGCGACGCGTTCCACGATTATTCTCGTTCCCCTTCGCTTTGACTGCGATTTCCATTCGATACTAAAAGCGACCCAACGTCTGCCCGTCCGCGTGCATGCCATCTTCGTTCCGAAGAACGTTCCGTCAAGAGTGAAATTGCAGATTCGAAGGGAAACGAAAGGAAACGCTCGAATTCAATCGTCGGCGAAAGGATTTTTGTTGTTACAATGATTACACTTTGGCAATGGTCACTGTAATTTCATGGGTTATCGGTAGATGTTTACGTAGACATGTATGTATTATTTATGGGAAATTTAAAGATATAGAAATTCACAGAACGTGGTATATAATATGCCAAAGGATGTAAAATGTCCAAAGTTGAGTATTCGTTACGAAGTGAAAAAAAATCTATTCTTAAATGCTATTTCCTCGAGCTGTTTGCAGCACGACGATATCCCTGAAAAGTAAAACGCGCTGAGACTCGAGAAACCATGGATTACACGCGTATCTGCTGACATATTCTCTCTCTCTCTCTCTCTCTCTCTCTCTCTCTCTCTCTCTCTCTCTCCAGCAAACAAGTTCTTTGATGTCTATCGTATCTACTACCTTCTAGCTATGCTAACGAACAATTGAGAAACGGACAGAATGGCAACCTCACGTTATGATGACATGTTGAACGTCGAAACTACAGATTTACGATTTCCTTTCGTACGATCGGCAATGGTGAAAAGATAGGGGGTGAAGAACGTTGGCGTTATTCACGATCATCGATAAATAACGCGAATTCAGGATCCTGCGTGCAAGACGACAAGAATATTGGGTTTCGCCAGAAGTAGGAAAAGAAAGAGAACTTATTGAATAAAAATAAGGAAAGACACCGACAGTGGAAATAGACACTGTTTTGGCAGCTAATGCTAGAATAAGCTGCTTTTATTAGCAAGGTTCTGGGAAGAATGATCGAGTTTTCGAAAACGTACGAAAAAATACGAGAGAAACTCTTATTATTTGTATATTATTTATTCCTGTGTAAAAATCTAGATCCATATATTATTTGTAGTAATATGGTGTTTCTATAATAATCGTGTCATCTTAATAACGAACGAACTCGTACATGTTTAGTACTTCTTCGCTTATTTCTGTAGGAATGATTGGAATTAGCGACTAAAATCGACCGATGAAATTTGATTTTATTTATTATCTATACCGATTTTATCTTCCTGTGATCGTATATTAAGACGAAATAAATGTTTGTACGTTCATTATTTATTTACATTTATTTACATTTACTTACATTTATTTACGTATTTTAAGTTTTTGGAAATAGTTGTTAAATAGCAAGAATACATTCGACAAATTTATTCATTATTTATACTACTTTCGTTTTTTTTTTTTTATAATATCAATTTAGTTTAGTTTAGTTTAGAAGAAACTCGGTATGTTTAATATTTATTCAATATTTATTTACGAAGTAATCTATCTAGAATGTCTAGAATGCATCGCAATATTGTAGAAGAAATGTACATTTATTTATTATTTATATCAATTAATCATGCGTCATTCGAAGAATCATGTGTTATTTGTATTAAAGTTGTTTCACACTGTATACTCAGTGACGAATGTTTCAATTCATTACTTGGTGGTCCACTACATTAGTCAGTCCGTTAGAGTTCATCACCGCCGTACGGCAGATGCCAAGGCTTAAACTTGAAACTGATACATTATATAGAACCTATTCGGACGTTCGATCATTAACAACGATCGAACAACGTCGAACGGTAAGAGGAAACGAATATTTTAAATATACATAGTTAACTATATCATACCCTCTGTGTATTCCTCGATCAGGTTATCGTTTTCAATTCAACATGCGAGTGATACGAATTATCGAACGAATCAAAAGGAGATTTACAAGCAGCGAAAACAGCGACGAGTAATAACGCAACAATTAGCAATAGGTACGACCGCACGTAGTACAGACGGTATGACGCACAAAAGTGTCCTAATACTTACTTATTATTAGTGTATTGTAACGTAGAGACGTAGGTGATTTATATCATTTTTCGTATGAAACGCAGTCGCAATTTTACTCGTTCTATTATCCGATAAAATTCAGTAATCCAACATTTCTTTGAGCGATTAGTTCGGATAATGCAAGCTCTGTCGTACTTATATTCTAAATTAGCAAATTTTCAGCACTCGTGCTGATTGCAACACTAATAACATTATTTCGTCCGTGCCGTAAGCTCGGTGCAGTCCTTAAACCGAGGCTGTCCTTATACCTGTCAAACATACCGTCCGTATTCAAAGACGTAGAGTACTTAGATGCAGAGGGGAAACTTTGATGTTTCACTAGCCGCGTGTTCACTCACCGTTCTCCACGTTCAACTCCGCGGCGGTTCTGTAAGACACAGGTCTGCCAAAGTCACTGGCGTCGCTCGGATGCAGCAACAACTGATGGGACGCCCTGGAATGATGTCTCGAGGTGGACGCCCGATGCAAGTGAACGCTGTTTAGGACGGTATTGCTCGAGGCACGGCTGAGCGCCTCCCTTTGACGAACAGCCTCCTTGTAGATCTTGCAGTACATCACGATCATCACGAGACCGGGGATCCAGAAGGAAACCGAGGAACTAATCACCGCGTACGGTCGATTCACCTCGAACTTGCACACCTGATTCATCGACACACGCACAAAGTGTCAATCTTTCTTTTAATAAAGGGAATTACGAGAAATTCGTGGTTTACTTTGTATTACGTTTTTCTCTTTTCCTTTTCTTTTTCCTTTTCTTTTTCCTTTCTTTTCCTTTTTAAGAATTCGCGTTGTATTTTACGAAGCACTTAATCGAAGGTTGGACGTTATTGTAAGAGGTCGTTGTTATTTTCATCGCGGGTCGCCGGATCGCAGGATCGCAGGATCGCAGGATCGCAGGATCGCAGGATCGAGTATGTCACATAGGAGCTCAAGGATAGGTCTGATTGTAGTAGGCAAAGAATATTTTTACATCTGTGTGTTTTTTGAAGAAATAAATAAACTATTTTGCTTGGAGTTTGTATGAGAACTTTGAAAGTGACAGATTCTTTAATGCAATCTTTTATTTCGTTTCTGATGGTGAAGTCGAATCTTTGACTAATTGGATGGAAATATATTTTGTCCGCGCGTTTAAATATATTCGCGGTTAATATTGATTGTGGCTAAAATAGAACACCCTTCAGTCCTATTCTATATAATTTAATTTGTAATAAGTAATTATGAAAATGTATAATCGTAAATGAAAGATATTTTTAAAATAAATTTATTTGAGTAACTCGTAGTGGATTTTTTAACAAGTTTCTTTCTATTTGGAACGTATTCGAGAAAGTTTGGCATCTCTTTGAAAGAAACAGAGTCTGATCGAATTCTTTTCTCTATTTCTTTTCTTGAATCTTAAAACATTTTTCTTTTTAATAGCGAGACGAATTGGTCACGTAATTTCATTAAAACGTTCCGTTGTTTCAAGTTGGTCCGTATATATCTTTCTATGTCTTGGCTTCGAAAGAGCAGAAATGGCTCTTACGATTAACGATGCGTTAATTCGTATTATTAGTTCTTTTAAGAATTTCTTACGATTTTAGTAGCAACGATATTTCATCGAAAACAGTACGAGGAACAGTACGAAAGGAAACTGAAACCGAACGATGCAACGATATTTTAATCGATAGAGTCTGTGGAAACCGCTGTAAGCACATAGACTATGGAAGAGCTACTGTTCGAAGGACAGAGAAATATGAAAGTCGAAACCACTGGGAGAATTTCGATTAACGGAACGTCCATTGTGCGAACGGTTCATTGTACCTGCTGTATTATCGGAGCAATATATTTCGACCTGCCATTCAGCTCCTTTCCTCGACGGTATTTTGCCGTAAAACCTCGATTAATCAGAAACTTATTAACCGCAGCTTCGATTATTGGAAAATGATGTATAAACCATGCTATTTCTTTTCTTTCTTCTTTTTCTTCCATTTTTTTTTCTTTTTTCTTTTTTCTTTTAAAATACGCGCTGGAAAAGTAAAAATAACGTACGACTTTTTTTAAACATATTTAATCATTTCGTGCTAGCAAACGTAAATACGTGTTAGTAAAAGATTTCGCGTCGTTCTCTATAAAATTCTTCTACTCCAATTAAAAATTGTAGCTGGCAAAAGAATTGCTGTAACTTACCAAGTATTAAATATGAAAAAAGAGATTGTACATATACTTTTATGCGAGCAGCGCAGCGGTTGAACGATAACATGAAAAGGAATTATTGTTATGTGACCGGAGCGAAATGTGTTAAAAGAGGAATTTTAATACAATGTAATGTAAAAAAAAAAAAAAAAAACTGGAATGGTTGTAGAAAAATAGCTGTGACAACTATCCTTTGTTAACGAAATTGTATAAAATCTACTTTAAAAGATGCAGAATATTTTGTATAGTTACTACTAAGATATTCGTTTAAAGAATTGAATCTTTGATATTGGTACTAATTGAACGTTTAAATAGAATTCTGTATTCTGTGTTCTTTTCGTTCTCCTTTTCTCTCTACCTTTCATGGAATATCGTGAGAAGGAAACGAAAATTAATACACGAGAAACGATACAACGAAAGTTGACAGAAGGTAGCAAGTCGGCGTTGAGAAAAAAGAAATACTTGTAACATTGGAAGAAATCACAGTATAAATAAGATTAACGGGGAATAAGAAGATTGAAAATGAGAAAGAGGAAATTGGAAATGAAAAGAAAGGAATTAATGGTAAGGAAGCAATTAAAGATAAGACAGAGGCGTGGTTAGACGTAGGAAAATTCATTATTGAAGTAATGAAATTGAAAGTAAAGGAACAGGAAGTTGACAGTACCGAGAACGATGAAATCGAAAATAGACGTTGGACGGAATTGATTTAGGAACGGAGAGCCGAGAGGTTCTGAGTAAAGTTAAGAGGGATAAAAATGGGGAAAACAAGAGAATTTATAGACGCGAGAAGATATTTAACGTACAAGTTGGAGATGAGATATTATGACTGGCAAAGACAAGAATATAGAAATCTGGTAAGACAAGTTACCACGTTGACGAACGTTAAAAGTTAAGATTAAACATTAAACATTAAACATTGGGAACGGAAAGAATAAATCGAGGAAAGAAATCGTAGAATACAAATGAACAGAAAAATATTATATTGACAAAAGCGACAAGACCGCTTTCCATCTTGAAAATATTTCGGAACGTAAGTGGTGCAACTTAGTTGAAGGAGAAACAGCGAGAAATAAGATGAACCAGAGAGCCGCGATAATGTAGCATCGAACTAACAAAGAGGTAAAAATCACGTAAAAGAATCCACCGTAAAAATTAACAAGCTTCGACGAACGACTCTTTCTTGGCGTTTCGTCGTCATTAATCTTTGGTATTATAATTAATTTCTTCCCCTGTCTAACCAATCCTACAGATACATACAGATTCGTAAGAAACAATCCCATTTCTGAGAAGGAAAATCTTTTTTTTTCCAACCTTCACCACCAGGCAATAGAGTTCCACTCTTTTAGAGTGGCAATTTTTTAGAGTTCCCCCAACTCTGATTGTAGGAAAACAATACACATTCCCAAAGAATCATTCAACATTTGATTAATCCTGGTTCATCTCCTTCAAATTCTCATAATAACGTGATTGTTCTACAGCGTTTATTTTTATACGATGAGAAGATAAGAATGAAAGTCGCTTCTATCGTGCGGAGCTGAGCTGAAAGGATCACCGTCAACCATCGTTACTATACGATCTTATGCGTATATGTAACACTTTCTACCAATATGCGTGCTTATCCGCGTGATTTTATTGGGTTTCTCAGAAATAACCAATCAGGCCCACATTCCTTTGCCTAATCATCTTTTCAGCTCTCCGTTATACAGAGATCGTTATGTATACAGAATGCATTTAGGGCTGTGCAAACTGTTCCAGGCTGTCCTAAGCCATCTTCTTTTCTTCCAAAGTAACGATAAAGCAAAGAAATGATGTGTTTAGTGAATGTTACGCACACATTATGAACTCACACTGCTCAATATCATCTTGCTGGGTATAAATGCGTTTCCACTCCTCGAAGAAATAAAGAAAAAGAAGGGAAGGGAAAGGAAAGGAAAGGAAAGAAAAGGAAAGGAAAGGAAAGGAAAGGAAAGGAAAGGAAAGGAAAAGAAAGGTAACAACCAATCTCTGATCTCTAGTACAGTCGTTACAGAGTTACTAGTACGGGTGATGGTGAGAAATCGGTAGTATGTTCATGGATGAGTACCGATACCGTAATTCTGTCGTATAATTAGTTATTAGGGTACGATAGGATCTTACTGACCGAAACTGTCATATTTCGAATCAAGCGAGGAACGAATTTTAAAGCGTACGATTTCAAAACTTCGATAATACCTAAACGTGGTACTTCGAACATACACGTAAACTCGATATACGCGCTATTTAACATCAACGCAGGATGAAAATTATCAGGCTATCGGGTCGCGCACTATCGTACCGACCTGTTACGCGAGGATACCATGTACAGCATTATAGTAATACTATGTACGGAAATTGTGCGTTAGCGGTATTTAATAGCAGCGATTGCATAAAGATTGGAAGAAAGTTGTTCGCAATCATGCCCCCAACAGCGCGCATTAATAAAGTCATCGAAATTCAAGATGGCGACAGCTTTCTAGATAATTACGAAAAATTTGTCTTTATCCAACCTTCGCTACCGAATAAAAGGATTACATTTTTCAAAGGCCGAAATAAAGATGCGGAAAAAAACTATCCAATATCTCTACCTGAGGATTCTTCCTCAACTCTTCCAAATGTTCTTCGGTAGTGTACCATCCCATAAATATAGGGATGAAACTGATCAAAGCAGGCAGCAGCCAGGCACTGCCCAGCATACAAGTCACTGTGAGCCTCCTCATGATGGCAGGATACTCGAGCGGCCTGACTATAGCGTAATATCTATCCACGCTGATGCAACATAGATGAAGGATAGAGGCAGTGGAGAAATAAACGTCCAACGAGCTCCACACATCGCACATGGTCCTTCCGAACATCCATCGACCAGTCAATTCGACAGATGCGTTGAAAGACATGGCGCAGACCGCGACGAGGAAGTCGGCCGCTGCTAGGCTGACCACGTATCGATTGGTTGGCACTCGGAGCTTCCGATGCCTTCGAACGCTGGCGATCACCAGCGCGTTCCCTACCAGAGCGGTGACGATAATGCTGACAATCGCTACGCCCTTGATCGCCGTCCAGACGACGTTTGATAGCTGGTAAGTGTCTGCAGAAGCAGTGGTCGCTTCGAACGTGTCGCGAACGCTCGAGTTGAGCGATTGTGAAAGGCGGCCGATGCCGCAAGTCGTGCTGAGCCTGCCTATCGATCGGTCCACGTCCTCGTCCGCTGGCTCACCGACTTCCATTCCAGCGCTCGCTGCCTATGAGCATGCTACACGCCTGGAAACCGTTCAGGTACAGTCTGTTTCAAGTGTTCGAACACGAGCACGGCCTTCGAGCTTTCCAAGGTGGAAGACAGCTGGCGGAAGAGGTATCGACAGACCCGAGTATCGACGTGCATCGTGCCTCTCGAGTGAAAAGCCGAAGTCAGGCTATCCGTGAGCTTTCACGGATGCTTACGGAGATTTTAGGTTCGCTGATCTGATCGGACAAGTTCGTGTGGATAGAGTTTGTTCCAGCTGATGCCTCTCTGGTGTCTCTGTTCTCTGGTCTTTGGGATGTTGTTTTAGGGCTCCGCGTTATCTCTTTGAGTAAACTAAATAAGAGATTTTTATTAGTCTCGATGACGGATCAAAGAACCACGGGTATAGACCGTTTTGTTCAAGCTTTGCTTATTCTATACGAGAGAAGATCCAAAATTTGGAATCATTCTCTTGAAATCAAAATCAATGTTATCGATTATAACTCTCTTTATATGCACCGAGTTTCGAAAATCAGGATTTCGAAAATCGCTTGCCATTTTCATCGCGTTGATGTATCATCGAACAAAGATGTTTTTCCCGAAGTGGCGGAATTATAAGCTGGCTCTTTTAACTCTTTGAGAGCGTAATAGTGAAAGTAACTATAATAACCTGTCAAGTATCGCGCTAAAAATTTCACACGCGTTTTAAATAGCATTACGTGTAACACAATTATTAATGATATACGTGTATTTATGGTTCTTCGAGTTACAATCGTGTCTTTAATAATACGTTGCGAGCATTCCTATTTGCTGTCTGATACCGGAAAGACGATTTGATCACACGGATCAAGGGTTAGAGACCCTTAGATTCCGCGAAATATATGATTCCGAAGTTTTGGCCGATCGTGCGTAGCGAGCGTCTCCGAACGAATGGAAAAGTTAAGAGATCGTTTGCAAGGTAATTCCGAGTAAAAAGCGTCATGCAAACATAGATTCTATTCTTAATGCTCGCATAGTCGTAACATAGTCGTAGTTTAAATTGCCGGAACGATGAAGCATGTTCGTATATAATAGCGGTTATTAAATCTCAAGTTAACGAAGGAAACACATGGTAACGTATATACACGCGTACGTATAAAAAGTCTATGAACATGAGAAATGGCAAGAATTTTCCGACAGACGTAATAACACTTAACAAACGTTACTATCACGTAATAAAGTTACGAGATTTAGTACGACGGTATTTTACGGAAATTAATATGGCGGAGAATATATCGGACATCTATCGTTTCTTTCTACTTTAATTTCAAATATCCAACTCGTATAATAGATATTTCGTTTTAATAATTAATGTATAATTAATTAAAATGAAAGAAAAGTATACGTTATCTGTGAAGACCTCGAGACAACCCCGATAAAACTTGAAACTACTATAACTACACGAATACAGAATAGGAATAGAATCTCTCTGTTTATACGATGTTCTTTTATGCAAAATGATCTCTTAAACGATCTTTTAAATTCGTTTGCGCTCTTTCTACGACTATCTACTTAGCATAACGGATATCTTAATTAATTGGAACGGGTTATCCCTTTGAAACGACGCAAAGTAAAAAAAAGATACGATAAACTGTAAACCACCTTTCTGTTTTAAATGGAGCAGTCCAAGTCATTTTTCTCTCTAAGCGGTCTATTAGACTACAGATTTTTTAGTCTAAAAAATTAATCTAAAAATTAACGTAAATAGATATTTTATGTTTAATATTCAAAAGTAGTACGAATTTCGTATTAAATATAGTAGTTGCGCTCCGTTGAAGAAAAAAAAGATTCTTTTATGTTTAATCGTTTCAAAGTTATGACCGCCGCATGAGATATTAGTTACGTGAAATATTCTGCACATTTGCCGCGCGTATTAATGATGTATATATATATACACACACACAAATCACAATTCCAATCGGATCGATCTCAATGTTGTATATTAATATTAAAAAAAAAAAAAAAAATGATACAATTTCAATACTCTTAAGAGCAATAGAAGCGTTTCGAACAAAACTCCAGATACCATTGTCTTTCAATATTCAAACAGTTCGTAATTAATGGGAAAGAAAAGACAAGGACAATGCCAATTTTTGTACTCGTGGATCAACTAATATACGACAAGTGCATTCGTTTTGTCAGATACTTTGCTCGATACTCGTGCGCAACGTTATTAGAACTATTCATTCGCGACGAAGGGAAATACTTGTCTTGATTTCTACAACCAAACTTCTAGGAACGTGAATTCCGTGCCATTGGGCAATACGAACGTTTGCGAACCTACGTCGGAAGATAATTGCACGCGAAGAAAAGAGAAGAAAGACGGCCGGATGTACGATAGGCGGATACGCGCGTGCAAACTTCTCGCATAAACGTTCATTCCTGTTCAGAGCGACAGGGTACGCTTTTAACGTTAAAGCAAACAACGGTGGTTGAAGCACCGGGCGAGACAAGTTGTACGCGTATTTAGCTTGGCCGAAAAACGTCTTTATCTCCGGGTATTCGAAGCAAAACGCAAACAGCCAACGACCTGGCCCCCTCCAATAATGTATATACTCGTCTGAAGTGGAATTACGCGGAGGAAGCAGCGTTCTCTTCGGTCTCTTTCGTGAATATTTGATATTTCATGTGTATATGTGTATGTGCGTATGTGTGTGCGTGGGAAAGGCAATAACATTACTTTTCGTACTATCGTTATTAACTTAACAACGTCCGGTGTTGTATCCGTATGTTATTGAAGAAATCGTGAGACGACAGAAATATTTTAATAACGAATTAATGGATAATTAATGAATGTTGATTACGATAGGCTTACCTTTTTCAAAATCAACTTTCTCTTTTCAACTTCACCCGATACCAGCAACCTGTAGTCAGTTGCTACGATAGAATCGCTTTTTGTAGCGTTCAAGTTGTAGAAGAAGAATTTGGCTAACATTTTCATGGAAAATATACGAAAGAATAAGGACGAGAGGAAGCGACAACGAGTGATAATTGGAATGCAGTAGCAGGTGAAATTTCTCCACTGCGATCTATGCCCCAAACGATCTAACTTCTGCTTCTGTCCCAAATGAACTCGCCGAGTTTCGCAACTTATCGCTCGCTCCGTTTACCGTAAGTCTAACCACACGAACATTCTATCCGCAAACAATACGGCTTCTCGTCATCCGGCGGGTCTGACGTAGTTCATCCGAAACAGCATTGCCTGAAACCACCTGCCATACTAGGGAAAAGGCAGAATCCGGCTTGCAAAATCCTTCGCCCCGACCTAGAACCGTATTCCCCGAGCGAGTTTCATAATCCCAGGTTGCCAGGTGCCAAACGCAAAATCGGACATCTAGAACTTGTCAGCTGGACGCAGATGCAACCAGCTAGCCGTATCGATAAGGGAGGAGTAGTAAGAAATGTAAGGGCGGGTTCTAATGGAAGAGTGTTTACTCCTCCTGACAATAGTTAAATCGGTCAGTCAATGCTGACTATTAATAAAATCATTTTAATTTAATCGGTCGTGTACTAACAAAAGGATCACAAACGAATCTTTGATATTCGTCCTCTCGTGACCTGATATACCTGTCGGTAAAATTTACTAACAGAAAATTCGCTACGCTATAGATTCCTTTTATCGTCTTTTATCGTCTCATCTTAAAAGTTTCATTCGGGATGATCAAATTTCTCACGACGATCACACGCAACGAACGTTATAATCTACTTCCTTCGAATTAAACGCGGTTACAAGAATGTCAACAAGTACAGTTACTGTACTTAATTACTAAGTACTAGTAAGTTTGCTGGTATAACGCGGTTAAGAAGGAGCGAGTGCTCAAATCTTCCCTATTTCCGACGTCACGCAAGAAAATTGTTCGTCGTATAACCGTCATTAACTGTAGCGGGTAAAGAAGTAAATTTTATCAAGTCGTATAACCGTTGCCAAAACAACAGAAAAATTGAATAATAGGAAAAATAAGTACCTTGTAACTTTTTAACTCGTTGCAATGCTAACGTAGTGTCGAAAAGTTTCGGATAATGCGCATAATATAAGCTTTGTTGAGTCACTTTCAACGAATATCTTCTCGTTACTCACGGTGACCACTCCGGTTACACCAAATTTTCGCTGATACTTTCAAAGAATCGACAATTTCCAGGGAAAAGATGATAGAAAACGGTCATCGTTCCTCGGTCGTCGATAAACCTCCATCGAACGTGCATATTACGCAGGAAATCGAGCCAGTCCCCTCGATATCCACGTCGCCCGTGTGCCTATTCGCATTTCCGCCGGAACTACGGCATTTCGTGTGCCATTAATTACGCCCATTGAACCTTCGCATCTCCATTTTCGAACGCGCATTTCTCACGTGGTATCTGCTATGCTGTCAAGCGATCTAGACCTTGAATCTTCGCTGCACTCGCTACGATCGTGCTATGATCATGCTATCTATGATCTACGCCTCTAATCTGATTAGTCTACGTCGAATTAATCAAAGTCAACTTTTGTTGGTTTCGTGTTGTTTGTAATATTTATTATGCATTAACAAACAAACTAATTTCTTTCCTTTGCAATCAGTAAGAAGAATTCGTTTGAATGGTTTCGCTTAATATTATTGTTGCCGAATTGATTTTCTTCCTCGATAATTTCTTTTATTTACAACTTCGCTATCTAATTATATACGATAGGGATTACTGTAAAGGCAATCGTTTCGATACATTGCGAATTTTACGAAAAGTTCGGTAGAACTCGGTAGAACGTTTCGCAAATGACTAATTTTTCTTTTCGTTTGATCAGTATCTCTTCTATATATCTGTTTCAGACGGGAGTTAGGCAAATACTAGGCTAGAATACTTTTAACGACGAATGTATTACTATCTTGCTGATACCGGAAAGTAGGTACTTGTAGCAATTGGTTTGTACGCGATGCTGAAGAAAAATACATGAACATTATATATGTATACGGTATAGTTATTTACGTTGAAATAAATTCTGTACAAAATAATTACGTACTTTACGTGCTTTATGTAATAATATAAAATACGAGACAATAATTGACATGATAATAATAATATGACGTTATCAACGTGATATCATACCGTACGTAACACGACATTATATTAAGAAGGTGAGCTGATAGCAATATAATAATATTATTATAAGCAGATATAGATCGTTCGGGTGCTGGTAATAAAGCGGACAAAATCAATTTACACGATAACTCTAAAGAACTCTAAAGAACGTAAAAATTCTTTTGTCTCTTTCTGTTTGCTTAGTTTGATCCCGTTAGCCTGTTCTAATTCTAGCCATTTCCTGGAAAGAGGTAGAAGGTTTTATCAACATTGTTGCTTTGAGCGTGCTAATTTAATCGCAATTGCCATTACTTTAATAAATGTGCTAATGACACCCTTTTGCCGACACCCGTTGCACTGGACGAGTATAAATGTCTCTCGTTGTCCGTTATGAATTTTATTTGCTCTCCTGGCAATTGCGATAATCGTTATAGGAATATTACAGATTTTGAATATTATCGCTAGTGACGTTCCACATTACCCGATTTGACAGGTGAGCAAAATTTTTCCCTCGTTAAAAGTTTCTTGTTTATCTTAAGTGCAGCTTTTTTTTAAACATGGTAATTTGTAATCAACGTCGTAATTACTCGCAGCGAACGCCGACTCGGTCGTTTGTTCGTGTAATAGCACACAAGGACTAATAACGTTCAAACAACTCGAACAGGAACAACGGGGTAAGTAACATCAACTCGATTTGACAACCCAGCCTCTCGGGTTTTTTTTTTTTTTTTTTTTTTTTTTTTTTTTTTTTTTTTTTTTAATCCGATTGGCCAATCAAATGAAACGATTTCCGGTTGGATCCAGCGAATGGTCGAGCATTCGGTTAGAACTTCCGAGTCGAGTGAGTCATCAGTTTGATCAGCCAACATCGAAACCGAAACATCGCTCGGTACGATCGGAGACAATCGCAAAGTGCAAATGTAAAATGCAAACACGATTGCTCCCGAGAAGCGAATATCATGGCATCTCGCCCATCGTGAAAATTTGAAATCTAAGGTTAGCGTTTCGCGTAATTTTAAAAATTGAACTGTAGCTACTTGAATTGTATATAATGTATATAATGTGACGATTGTATACAAGTATTAGCCTCTTAGTTGTATTCTATTTTGTTGGATCTCGTTGAATTCTTTTTAGCGGATCGTCAAAAGTAAATGCTTTATTTCGCCTTTTCTGAATCGAGAGACGAGAATCTGATAGGAACGTAATTCATACTTTCTTTACGACGACGTGCAATACCAAAACACAATGGGAAACGTATTCGTGTGCACCTCGCCAGCAGATTCCACGAATAGCGGAATAGACGAACAAAACGAACGGAGGAAATAAGCGTGGGGTTGATTTTTCGATGAATATACGTGGAAGGAATCGCGCGAATGCTGCTTCGTGTCGTTACCGATTCGGCAGTATTGGTCGAACGACCGTATCGACATTTTTGTAATTCGTTATCGAATCGAAAAGACCAAGGAGGCGTTTATTTAAAATTGCCACATCGATAAATCGTGACTAATCGAGTCGTTCGAAATGCAGAATCAACGAGCTCGAAGTAACTAAATAATATTTGAACTCGAAAGTAACAAGAAGAAAGGAAATCCGGATGAGGAAAATTAAGAAAATAGAAAATTAAACGGTTGAACGTTCATTGTCTTTCAGATAATTAAAAGCTATGCAACGCTTTCAACTACTGCTACATTTACATCTGCTTTTCAAGCGTACGCTTTTTTAGCTCATTTAGCTCGCTCAACGAGACAGAGAAACGAGGCGCTCGTTACTTGGAATCTATGTAGTTGTTATTAACGTTTCATCAAGCAACCGGTCGTCACGTTAAGATGTACCCCATCAACGATTCCTCCCTCACCTTCGTGGAATCAGCTCGGTCTATATTCATGATCTCTAGCTATAATTTAAAGGCCACCGGCTGCCGCCACCACCAACCAAGGTTCAACGTTCCTATCTCGTTTTCCGCTTCCCTTTGAACCTATTAATTGAGAAAGACGGGTTAACTCCCCGATTAAATTACGATGAAATACGGAGTCCTTGTTGCTTAATGCATAGCTACGTTTACTTGTAATTCGTCACTGGCTAAATTTTCGGAATATTGTATATTGCGAGAATGATAAGATTTCGTCGAGCAGATGAAGAGCGATTGGAACAGAGTACAGTGTAAATTCCATATCCTTGCTACGATCTTTTCACATCTTAGTAAGCTATGTAGGATATATACGATACATGTTTGTGAGATATTTTCTACCTATTCTACCTACTCTACATATTCTACCTATACTATCTATTCTACCTATACTATCTATTCTACCTATACTATCTATTCTACCTATACTATCTATTCTACCTATACTATCTATTCTACCTATACTATCTATTCTACCTATACTATCTATTCTACCTATTCTACTGTATAGGTTCAAGCTAATCAGTGATAGCAAATGGAGATAAAGTGAAAAAAAAAAAAAAAAAAAAAAAAAAAAAAAAAAAAAAAAAAAAAAAAAAAAAAAAAAAAAAAAAAAAAAAAAAAAATGGGATACCAAATATTTGAAATAAAGTAAAAGAAGGTTAAATTGAAAGTGCTGAAAGAAAACTTGAACAACTGTACTTTTAATCTAAAAATGAAGTTGAAATAATGAGTGAAAGTAGACAAGCGGGCAGAAATTGGTTTTGAAAATAAAATAAAAAGGTAAAGCAAAAGTGAAATATGCGCGTATACATAGTATGGGAAAATAATAAAGGAGGAATAGGAATGAGAGAAAGATATTACACGAGCTAAGCGGAACAGGATATACGAAATATAGGGAAAGCAATATAAATATCGCGGAACGAAAACGCTAAACAGAGTGAAATAAATACGGAAAAAGTATAAAGCAAGGAAAAAGCAAAGTAAAAGCTACACAGCTGAGCTTAAAAAAGCTACACAATAAATATATAGAATGAAGGTAAAAGGGGCAATATTGCGCGCGTGAGCTGAGCAAAAGATACGAAATATAAGAAGGAAGATTTATTTTCTAAATATAGAAAATATATAATATATATAATATATATATATATACGTTAATAGAACGAGTTGGCCGATGTAATTGATGCTAGTAGGATCAAATAACCAAGTGGAAAGTCAAAAGTGGATTTGGTGCGTTCGAAGGAATTCCTTTGACGTTCATCGAAGATCGATCGCTTCCTCCTTAAGCTTGGACGAAACTTGAACGATCCTCGTGAGTCCCACTTGCGGCGGCTGATGAGCGCAATTCGATTGAAATCGCTTCTTGAAATCACTAACGATCTGTTCAACATCGTCGCGAGTCTACGTTACCGAATATCGTTAACGCATCTTGCGAAGGTAAGGCCGAAAGCAAGATGATAAATGTATGGAATAGATTGGAATAATAGTGGAGAACCGATAGGGATAAATATATGTATACAATGAATCTCATTCTCTATTCCAATATATTTTACTACTTACTATATTTTAAAGTAAAATTTACAGTGTCGCTAATGAGAATCGATGTTGAGTAGCGTTACGGAGTAACGTTGAAACCAATTAGAAAACAAACGTGCATTATGCTATATATGTATTGAAATTGTGGATTGTAGATTTTCGTCAAGTTTTATTATACTTCATTTTCGGTATAAAATTTCTGTAGTTATATAAACGTGCTACTATACGTAAATGATACTATGTATAAATGATACTATATATAAATGATACTATATATAAATGATACTATATATAAATGTATGATAGGAAATTAAATTGGACTTAATTAATCAGTACGCGAACGTTATAACAAAGCCAGTAATCGTGACAATACCTTTGGTAGCCGCTATAGGTATAAATAGGGGGATTAACATCGTCTCAGGGACATCTGTTTGCGTAAGACACACTTTCCTCGATGCGGACAGATGCGCGACAAGGCTAGAGGATCACGCGACACGCGTTAAACTACGCTTGAAAATTTCTATGCATCTTTCGAGTTCCATCGTGCGGTGATTTTTTCTGTTTTCAAAGAAACGGCCCTCCGTTTTCACGAAAACGGGGCATTGCAATGTTGTCTGAGAATTTGTTAACCTTATTCCGTTATATAAAGCGTAATCATTTAGCAGAATCTTCCAAAGCTTTTTCTTTTATAGCGTTCGATCGATATTGATTATCGTTTTAAATATATCGTATGCTAATTAGGTTTGGAAACGGAAATGTTATTATCTTCGTTAATCAATTATTTTACCGATGTTTTTTATACACGTTTCTATGACTACAGCTAGAGAAACAGAACACCTCGAGAGATTTGATTTTCACGCTTTGAATATTACAACAAGCATTTTACTGCAGACATTTCAGACATTTCAGGCGTGCAAGGCATTTCAGGCATTTCGCACGCTCCTGTATAACGTACGTTGCGTGCATTCTGCACACCTTTCCATATCTAGCACTCTTAATAACTGCAATTCCGTTGCTTTACTGTACAAAGAGAATTGCTCCAATAAATTAATTCGAGACCGGATGGTTACTATTGTTCATGGAATTGTCAGTGGCAAAGAATAATTCCTCGGTTCTCAATAAATAGGTTCATAAGTTCAGGATCGTGAATTCAGATTATTTTCATCGTACATTTATTAAACGTACCATTTTCATCGTACGTTTATACCAAAAAGATATCAAATATCATGGTAAAACCAACTACTTATACTAAACGTATAATACTGAAAACCAAATCGCATGACCACCGCGTCTCTTGTCGGCCAGTGGAAAGTAGCGAAGCCTAGTTAATCTACTCGATTAACCGGCGATAAATTGATCGGCAACTTATCGATTTAGGGCTTGAGTCAGCAACCAGTTTAAAACCGGGACCGATGATGAGATTGCAACCGGCACGGAGGACGAGTGACGCGAAAGGATGGCCGAATAAAGTTCGAGTAAACGATCCACATTTGCTGAATCGCTTGTTCTAGAACTCGGTGAGAAACGTTGGTTCGCTTCGACGACGATCACGCAGCTTGGACAAGGCTAACTTAAAAGGGGAAAGTAGGAGGCAAAAATATTCCGGATATGCTGGAAACGCGTGGCCAAAGTTTTTTTGATCATCGCGATAGCGACGCGTTCCGTTACCATTACCGTAATGAATTTCGAAGATCGTGTCTTTTAGCTTCAGCTATCTTTTAGTTTCAGTGATTCAAAAGTCTTTCGAATTGTAGGAGAGTTACGTTTAACGATGCGAAAGCGCGACGATCTAGGCAGGATGAAAGTCAACTTCACCGTGAAACACGAAGCATTGGATATAAACGATGAAGATGGAACGAACGAACGAAGCGAATAGTTGCTGTCGTTCCGACGTTAATAAATCAATTTTCGTCTGTTCTCATCGATCAATGAAACTCGAGTGTCGCGTCGATGCTTCGCGAAGCTTATGAATACGAAGAGAACTTTTATCATCCGGCATGATGAATGCAATGCTAGTATCAAACGCGTTATTCAATAAGATTAGATCACTGATTATGGAAGAGTGGACACGTAGGAGTAAAGGATATGTAGGAGTAACTTCGATATATCTGTTTTAATTATATGGAAATAAATTGCAGAGAAAATTCTATTCTTATCTAACGACGGTTGGCAATCTCGTACTCGAAGTAAACAATAATTGAACGCTTAATTAACCAATCTGATTTAGATTGGAAATATAATGAAAACATTACATCTTCGTATAAAATACGAACCTAGATACGCTTATCGTGCTTTCGGAAAAGTGATAACGGTTGAATTCGGTCGAGGAACGGTAAGTTATAAAAGAAGTTGGAAAATATGTATCGGCAGCTTTTCTTCAGAAATTTCGCGACGCTTTTTAAATACATCGAAAGAAAGGACGATTACGCGACAGACAGCAAAGATATTTCAAGTACCGAGCCACAAATCAACACGATATACGTACGAATTCGTATGCGACGTTGTAGGAATTATAGGCAGAACGATTAATAACGAAACGAGTGGTCGAACGATAAGCTAAATGCAAAAGCAAAACTTCTGCCGGCGTGTCTTCGGTCAGAGTAAAATACGCGAGCAGCGACTAATTCAGTGCAGACATCGATTCATGCAAGCATCGAGCGATCAGACGAACAAACGTCGGCCAAATGATTCGCAAACACCACTTGCGGAATAGACTGATCCGTCATTTCGATTTCTTCGCTTCGATATAGAATGGTGCGAATACTTTCGCCAGTCATTGTATTACACCTTTTACGCAGACGTTTCTCAACGTCTCACTTTCCGTCACTGCCTTCCGTTTGTCCGATAAATTTCATACCAGCCAAAAAACCAATAAAACTTGCTTCCAATTTCCAATTTCCAATATGCACGTCCTGTCTTTACCGATTTTCACCTCTTTCCTCTTGTATTATTTTTACCGGTGCAAGACGAAAGAAGGAAAACTATTCCGTTCAAGGTGAAATTATCGATTTCAGGAAGAACTGTAAAAATCATTTTCACTGTAAAAGAATGTGCAAGAATTGCGTTAGCAAAATATCGACTAATCAATCTATAAACGTGTATTTACTTTTCTACGAAACTGGTCCTAATGTTAGTGCGTCGCGTCTTCTTTACAAAAACATGAGACAACCGTTTCAATGAAAATCTCTATTGTCAACCATCTTCGGCCTTATCCCGTACCAAATGCGAAATTACGCTCAATTCACTTTTAGTACAGAAGGTTTACTCCTCTTCTATCGAAACTCGATTTAATAGGAATACGACATAAGATTGGCCTTTTCGACAAAGCTTATCGGTTATGCGGCGTCGACCGCAACGTAGCAACAATGTTTTCGAATAACCGAAATAAGTTTTTAATAACTCGCATTATCATTTTTCCGATAACTGCTTCTATACTTAAACTGCTCGATGCTTAACGGATTAAGTAGGAACCAGCTACGAGGAAATATTGAACGCAACTCGAACCACAAACGCTTATGAAATAACTAAAGAAGATTGATTCCCACAACCGGAAACTCCGTTCGATCCTGGAAACGTTAACGTTCAGAATTGTTCGTTTTGTGGTTTTGTTCGGGCCACGTAAATTTACGTACATCGAAATAATAATTTCTTCTCTCGGTTGTTCAGCTTGGCAAACCCACAGCGCAAAGCAACAAAACGCATTCGACGGCGGCCTCTTCTTAAGAATCACTTATCGTGCGGATAAAAAGTTTCGTGAAATTCCCATTAAGTTGCTTCGAGGGGGGGGGAAAATTGGACGGACCGCCGCGATCGTGCATTCGCTTCGCGACGTGGGAACGAATAGGAGGGATTGAAAGAGCGACCTTCGGGTGAGAAAGGCACGGTGACTTGGCAGAAAGAGAAAATAATACGGACGGTAGAGCAAGTTCAAGAGGGCTGGATCTACATACTGCAATATTCATAGAGACGGCACGGTGGCCGCGATCGGATGCCGACAGACGTTTGCGTATGCAAATCGCTCGGGACGATAAGGCTGAATCGGGCCGGATAACCGTAGAATACGACGCGACGTGCAACCGCCGCAAAACCCGCGTATTTCCGTCTGTTTGATCGACTTTCATCGACATCGTGTCTCTTCGTGATTTTCCACGCCAAGCTTTATCCATACAGGTATAATGTTTTTGGAACGTACGATATCGTATTAACTTACTTATTTTGTTTCTTTCTCGTGTTATTTTTATCCGCACGAGTGCTGTCCTCGGCATTACTTTCTACGGTAACGGACGAAAGAAAGCTATTGGGACAAGACGCAGGGTGACGTGCGAAAATTGAAATACCTTGTGATCGAAAGCTTGCGTGCCGCGAGGATTACGATTTCGAAAGCGCGGCAAAAAACTGTTATCTTTCGAGATACGTATTAAAAAAAATATATTAGCGCTGCTACGTTGCATCCCCTCCATACATAGGCGAACGAATGAGATCTAAGAGTTTGTTGTTTAGTTTAGCGTTTGGTTAATCATCGCGGTCGAAATAATCTCTCGCGAGTCATTTAAAACAGAATGTAGATAATTTGAATCAGGAGGTATCCTTAAGAAAGCCGAAGAACAACAAACGATTCGTATAATTTGAATGTTCAACGAAACGATAATACTCAAGTTGCAAACGTAGAAACATTTACGTAATCGTAACAACGTGCATTCTTCCGAAGAGTGAACTCACGCCTTCTTAGAATAATGACTAATTGATTTTTCAGGCGAGTCGTGTAAACGCGAGGTGTGATTTTTTTACTTCTGCGTAAATTAAAATGACATTTCACGTTACGAACGACTCAAAGAGAATATTCGTTTGCCTGCTAAAGACTTAACGTGGCAGGAACGTGATATTTAAATAGCAACGAGTCCATTGTCATTATTTCTTCGATAATGTTCTTCGCTTTAAGAAAGATTTTGTCGGATCGTTCATTTATACTCATAGTTATAACTCATGATTTACGAAATAGCGAAGAGAACGCCTCCTATTACATATCGCAGAAATTCAAAGTGTAATTTTTAAACTTTCTCAGAGCTTGAAAATTAATTCGAAATAAAATAAGAAGAACGTGGAAAAAAAAAGAACGCCGAAAAATCAGGAAGGAAGGAGGTTCGTTGTCGTTATTACGCGAAGCACTATGAACGAGCTTTTCATTTCGCCAAATTTGAAATTAGCCTGCCCAATGTCCGGAAGCCCCTAAACGCAAGCACAAACTGCTCGTTGACCCAAACGCGTTGTCCCGTCGAAAGGCCCTTGCCCTTAATACGAAAACACCCATCTTAAAGACCTATAAAACTCTGGTGTTTCTCACAGTCAGTCCTCAACGTTCGGACCAAAACGGCAATTTCCAAGCTGTTGAACGAACCAGCAATTTCGAACGCGAATCAAGGATTTTAGTAGAATTTCGCGTTATATTACGATCGTAATTTACTTATGACTGGGATCTGGGTCTCCCCTTTCTACGCTGATATTTTCCAAGCTGTTTTCGATACGTATATGATCGGTGAATTATCGATGATCTACGAGGCGAAAGCAGTACGTGTACAGAGTGATTCCGAAATTATAGAACAACGAGCAAAACGTCAATTGCATAGAACAACTGCATAGAACAACTGCAAGAAGAAATTTCTACATACATACATACATACATACATACCTATTACCTATGTTCTACGTGTTTACATAGCGTTTACGTAGCGTCTACGTAACGTCTACGTAGCGTTTACGATAGCGTTTACGATAGCGTTTACGATAGCGTTTACGATAGCGTTTACGATAGCGTGCTAGGCCACAAATATTTGAAAAAGATTTATCGTTGCGTGACACGATTCCTTTCGCAAGTGTATCCACGCACTTTGTTTCTTCCTTCTCTTTTCTTATTGGAAGACTTATCGGAGCCTAACCAACGTTTGTTCGATTAATTATTGTAAGCAAGTACGAGTATGGAAATCTGGCGTGTGCTTGAAAACGAGATTTCTCGTTTCCTGTCGTTGACGTTCATAGAAGATGAAGATTTCCCGTTCTCCATACGAAATACGTTAACGTCGTACACGTAGTTCGCTTTAACGCTCGTTATTTTATTGAACTGCCTTGGCATCTGTACCATATAAGTCGATTAAACAAGGAACAATTGTATCGTGCAATGAAAAATATTCAGGAAGGTGTAAATGGATGATTACAGCGTAGTACGAATCGATCGAAACGAGAAAAAGTCATTTTCTAATACTTGTCGGATACATATTTATGAGAAAACGTTTGTACACGTTGTCTAGCAATAACGTGAATTACCTTGTACAGATACGTATCATCTAGCGATCGTCAAACGCGTTTCGATAGCGGTACGTTATTTTACATTCTGAAGAAATTGGCTAGCAATGCATGTATATATATATATATATGTATATATGTACCATATATATGTATATATGATGTCGGGCTATAATTTCTAATAACACGACTTGTATCCGGAAGGCTCGAATTACAGCAACGATTTCCAAGGCGATTCCGGTGCGAGCGTTCGTAATGAAACGCACTCGCGGAACGAACGCCAGTCGGTTCACCAATAAAGAGGTTAACCATCGACCGACACGGATCTATTTTCTCGATAAAGCCTCTTACGTACGCGTGCCAGTCCCTGTCGTTCTGTCAATGAATTACGTACTTTCGCAATCGTATGCACACGTCCTTGTTCACGATCAAACGACGAACTTGCGGAAAAATAAAGAACGGTTTGCGTAATCGTGAAGCACGATGTATGTTTAACTGGGAAACCGAGCTCGTGTAACTCGTACGGACGGATGGAAAGACGTTCGTTGGCATGCGAATACAGTATATCTTGTGTTGGGGACGGCTATTGTATACTCACTTTTGACGAAATTTCATTTTTTATACGTAACAAGTAGGTTCTTGACCGTCTCTATATGCTGTATAAAAAGAACATTTTTGCTTGTTTCAGAAATTCTTCTGTCGATAATAATATTTTTCTTTATTGTGTTTACAATCAACGAACGTCGACGCAATAAAAGGTTTCGGGGAAAAACCTCGAGTCTGTTTACATTCTCTTTGTGGAAAATAAAATATTCTCGTTACGTACTGTTTTAGTAATAAGACATTATATTCCTGTTCGCGTCGTAATATTCTGTTACATAACGTGGATTTATCTGAAAATATTCCTCTACGCACCGAATAGAAAATTATAAAGGGTACGTTTAAATAAATTCCTTCGTTTCTCGGTGAAACAGTAGCAGTAACGGTCATAGTTTGTATGAAACTCGTGTGACGAGGAGTTTGCAATCTTACATAGATAAAAGATACGAGACGCGTCCTTTTGACGCCACGGAATATTGCATTCGATCGTCCTCTGTTCTTCCTTATAACGTTATAACGTATATTGGACTTTCTGTCTGCCTGGATTCCCGGATATAACGCGTCACAACTTCCGTGTTTGCATACGTCTCGTCTTTCGCGTAACGCGTGAAATGAACTCGTCTCTCGAATGGAACGCACGAAATGCTATCAAATGCTACGAAATGCTACGAAATGCTACGAAATGCTACGAAATGCTACGAAATGTTTACGTTTCTCTCGTAAACGTAGTAAAACCGAAACGACCTCTCCCGAGTCGCATTAAAATCGCATTTTTTGTTTCTATTTCGGCGACGGTAAAACATTTCCTAATAAATTCTTGTATATTTTTCATCGATAATGTCGGAAATTAAAGAAACGTGCTTCCTTTAACGCGTCTGTAACTTTTTAACGTTAGAATTTTGAACGCGTCCATTTTTCCTGAATGAAAAACTAGCGTCTCGTGTACATTACCGTTGCAAGATACGTGGACGCTTGCTTAATAGAATGTAATATAGTTTTTGTTGATTTTCCGATTTTTATGTCACTTGGTGGCAAAAGAAGAAGTATCTTAATACGAAACGTTTGAAGAAGGCAACGTATAACGTTTTGTAAGCTGCGAATAATGTCAATTTAACTGTTATGTTAGCTTAACTTAATTAAAATCGTCCCCCGTAACTCTAACACTTTTTGCTTGATCCGACTAACGATTCAATGTTCAAATAATACGTACATGTCGAAGAGGCTGACGATAACGTATATCGATTGGCTGCTGAAACCTAAGGATAACGTTTATGCATGGAATTTGTTGATAACATATTGAATTTGACCATTACTCTCTTATGTGTAAAAGACGGTAAGCGTGTAGCGTTTATCGTGTTTCTGACCCATGGCCTCCAAATAGGCCACGAAACTCCGACTTTATCTTTTATTAAAATTGTCCTAGAATACGGCGACACGATAACATTTCCTTCTAAAATGTTAATATACAATTTAAAAGTTGACATTCGTAAGTGTCAAACGTTATGGAAGAATTTTCTTATTTAAGAAATTCGTTATCCTCGACTCGTCTGATTAGATAGATAGATAGATAGACTGCTATCAGTTAATTCTAGCAATAATATTTGAAACTGGTTAACACTTGCACGTATCGTGTATTTAATTTTCATACATCATAGATTTGAAGTTTGAAGTAAACTATTTAAATTTCGTACGACGTAAGACGATGCCAAGTCTTTCTTTTGATCATTTTGATCAATCATTAGAATCATTATCATCGGTATCGTTATTATACCGTCAGTTCATATATATTAATATGCACACGTACGAACAGCAACGTTAATTTATATTTAGTGATAGATTTCAGAAAAAAAGAGAAAGTGGCACTGGCGTGTCAATGAAGCATTGAAAACTAAAATGTCTTGCATTTTGTAAAATATTTATGAAAATATCAAATTCACGCAGAATAAACTTGTTGCTAGTAAATAGCAGTAAAAAATTAAAAATTCAGAATCTTGTCTTTTTTTCTTTTTTTTTTTTTTTCATTGGCCACGATAGTAAATTTAGACAATGAGAGGAAAAAGTGGTTCAAGTATTACGGAATGGTTTATTTATATCTGAGAAAACGTGCTTCTAATTTTACAGACAGATAACGAACGAGTTCTCTTCTGTTTGTATATAATGACTGTGGAGAAACAAACACGTGCTTACTTCCAACTGACTAATAAATAATGAATAGTAGAATTTTAATAAAAGTGACGATGCAATTTTAAAATGTCGCGCTATTCATATATACGTGACGGAAGAGGAGTACGTATCCCTTCCCTTTCCTTCTTTCTCTTACGGAGTAAATGTGAACGAGAGAGAAAGAATCACGATATCCGTATTTATAATGAATAAAAAAGAAAAGTTTTAAAAGCTCGTTTATATTTAATTTAGAAATATGCCGTAAATATTATCTATCCGATGAATGAGACATTATCAATGATCCACAATTTTATCCATAATTTTACGAATGTCGATGTAGAATGAACGAATGTAGATGTCACCTCCTGTGATCGACGTACACGCGTACGAATTGGTGATGTAAACTAAAGTTTCGCGATATAGCAAGATTGGGAAAGTGAGAAAGATTTCTAAATAAAGGAACAGGTTGCAGAAATGGTCGTTGACAAATATACGATGATATAGTTGATTCACGAGAATTCAGAAATAACGAGTAGTTAAGTTTAACGAGATCGCATTTCAAGCGATTTTGGATATTTATCTGACAATGAAACGTCCCACACGAATTTTCGAAGCAAAGTGTTTCAAAACGAATCGATGTCGTTGAAAAAAAAAGGTAAAGAAGCTAGAAGCAACGTGAAATCCGCGTCGGTAAAAGTATTTCCAGAGCTTTTACCGCTTCGTCCGCTTTTCATAAATTCTTCGTTACTTCGATAACTCGGTTTCTTCGTGAAAAATTCTCCCCTCGAAAGGGGGAGGTTTTCTTCCACTTGCGATAAAATTTCATCTTCGAATCACGACGAATCAAAATACGATAATTAAAAAACCGTTGTCCCAGTTTTTAAAACTATAAATTTTACGATCCTCGCTGTACTGGCCATTTAGATATATCGAGTTTAACACTAGAAAACTCCAACCGCAACATAGATCGTGTATTCATTTTGATCGCAGGATTCCGCGCTGAAACGTTTTCGATGATCCCATTTTATCGATAGAAATTGATCGATTAAATCTTTCTAAGAAGATTCGCGCGACTCTTTCGAGTACATCTTGTTCCTATTTCAATAAAATTGTTGTTAAAGTTGCTTATAGACGACGATGCCTAGCACGAGCCAGGAAAGCCAAGTTGATTCATTCTTAAAAATCGTCCGCAATTATTCCGAGCAACGTGCCAAAGAACAGTAAAATGTTGGGCTTTCTAAAAATGTTTTCAAGACTCCGGATTTTTAGGCGATTATAATTATTTCGCTCGATATAGAGAAAAGTAAAACTCAACGTTTATTAAATCTGCCTATACGTATAAAAACAGCGTGTATCTTGAGCACAACTGTTCACCAAAAATTCACGCCTCGAATTACCAGCGAACGGGCAGATCATTTTTGAGATTGTGTCAAAACGCTACAACGAACCGCAAACTGAAAATACACAATTCTTCGTCGTATCGGAACGAACCAACGTGTGTTCTCGGCACAACCGCATTTCACAAAATATTCACGAAATAACGCACAAAGTATTCAGCTGTATTTCGTAAGGACGCGCGTCAACAGCGAGACCGTGAGAGATCGAGGTTCCACGCGATTTTAACCGGCAAAGTAGCAGCTCGAACCGTTCATGTTGCACGGACGGCGCCGGTAGACTGAGCGTCGCGACGTGCCGCGGCGCCGGGCCTCTCCTCCCTCTCGTGCTCGCGACGTCTCAGTCTTCCCCTCTCTCTCTCTCTCTCTCTCTCTCTCTCTCTATCTCTATCTATCCATCTATCTATCTATCTCGTGTGGTACCGCTCTCTTTCTCCGAGTCCCTCTTTTTCCAACTGCCACGCAATGGCTTGTCAACGATATTCATCTATCAGCGCTGTTATAAACTTCTTTTAAGCTCTCATTCCTTTAGAAATCTCGGCTTCTCTTTTTAGCCTTTCGCTGTAGCGATTCCAACTATTAGAAGCAGAATTTTGGTTACTCAAATTAATCGATTACATGGGTTACACGGATGACGGAGCAGTTACTTTCTTCGTGTTCATCTTCGCATACAGTCGGTCACAAAAGTCTAAATATACGCCTTAAATGTAACATATTATAGTAAAATCGTTAGCTTCGCGAATTTTTTCAGCAGATTAGGATACATATTGCGTGTAAAATGTCAATAAAATATAACGCAATAGCTTATTCACTTTCGCCTTTATTAAGGAAAAAGAAACAAACAAAAAGAGAAAAAAATATTATTAGTATTAGCATCGTTCCGCTTCCTCTACATAAACACAAATAATGGCCTGTCGTTTCCTTGGCATTCATCCAATTAATGACCCAATTAGATTTATTCCAAAAATTTTCTCAGTTAAATGTTTCGGTCTTTCAAATTCTTTTTAGAAATACATCGATACGACTGTATGCGCGTATTTGTAAAAAGGACGTGGATATTAAATAACAGTAATCGAAAAGAATTCCTGTGAATGAAATAAGAACGTTTGCATGTACGTATATTCGATAGGCGACAGAAAATAAACGAATGTCATTAAATAAGCCAATATGCTGCAGATTATATCGTGTTTCGTGTTGTTCCAATCAGATAAAGGAATTAGAATTACATCGGTAATAATTTTTCTCTTTCTCTTTCGCTCGCGCTATCTTCAAGTTCGGCAAAGTAGCCCGTCGTGTATCCGTTACATGTATACGAGTCTCGTAATTATATTGTAAAACTAGGCTGGCACGGTTTTCATTTACACAGAATCCCTCGTATTTCGCTGTAAGAAAACGAAATAAAGGGAGGAAAGGTTAAAAAGAAGAGCCAATCTATCGGCCTATTTCACGGCTGTCAGTGGCAGCGACACTTATCGAACAAATTGTCCCGTCACTGGCATCGTTTCGACGGAATTGAGAGGTTTGTAGTTAGTCTGCTTGGTTCACCATTTGTCCGGGTATTGCTCCCTTTCGTTTCACGAGAACGTGGCACACGTTGGCTGTTGTTGTTGTTTCACGTCGGCATCGATTTAATTTAATTAACCTAGTTTTAACCCGCTGTATTAATAATATCTTCGTACGAAGTAGTTTAGTCGAAGTTGAAGTTGCGTCGAGAATTGTTGGAGAATTGTCCTCTATTTTATGCTTGATGAGTTTGCGACAGGGTCAAGGTTTGTAGAGAAGAATGTCTTTTTGAATACAGTCATCGGGTATCATAAACCTTTTGGAGGACAGCCCCCCCCTCCCACCGCCGCATCAATTAGCGCACAGTTTTCGCTCGTTTACTCTTGCTGCTACGGTCGGTTTCTTGTAGCCGCGTCTATACTTTATCTGGAGATATCTACACGAGAAATTCATCTTTCTTCAAAGAAGGGACTACTAGCGAAACGTAAAATTTCCTTTTTGATATGTGTCACCGCATTACATTACATTTAACAGCGAAATCGGACAATTAAATTCCACTAAAATGATTGTGAACATCACGCATTCGCTGCTTTACTTTCCTCACCGACTGCAGATTTATATAATTAACGTACTGCATGATTTGACATTACCGTTTTTGCTTCTTGTACCTACTGTTTTCTGTTATTTGAAAACTAATTATGAATAGCTGCGCGAAAAAGATGCGTAATTTAAATGTTTATTATTCGATTTAAAAAATATAATGATATTATGATATTTTGAACGCGTAACATTTAAATTTAAATATAACTGTAATATGATTTCCTTTTAACGAAATAATTTTCCAACATAAAGTGGTAAAATTGAAGGTAATAACGGAAGATTATTTTTAATTTCGACGCTACTTCGAGACATCAAGTTAAACGTTAAATAATTTTAATTAGGAGATGCTTGTTCGAGCTTCTTACGAATTCGTTACAACGAGGGATCTATCTTCTGTCGAGAGATGAAAGATAATTGCGTCTCTGTCTATTCCAAAGACTTTGTTGGCGGAATCGATCGAATTCGGAAGCAGCAAAACAAGACAATTTCTCGAATTTTCGTGTGATTTTTTCAATTCTCGACTAGTACGATTTCATTCTTCCCTTCAACATGTAAAATATCGCGCGATACTTTGAAATGTTCGCGTAACAAATGGAAGGAAAATATTGAAGAATCGAAATAAACTGTATAGCGTGTGTGTATTCATTTACATGTTAGATTGTCTTTGATTTCATGTTTAAAATCTACGATATAGTTGGAAATTCTGACAGAGACCGACAGACATAGATAGACACGAGCAATTTTAAGATGTATTACTGTTGAATAAAACAGCGTTCAAGTAGTATAACCCTATATCTCGGCGGACACGCTATCGACGATTTCGCAATATTCAATGGAAAAGCTTTCTAGATTGGTTACCAGTGGAAAATACTTCGGATAGACTCCGTCCAAGTAGTAAATCACAATTGGATCGATGAGCAGCGTCTTCTAAATGTATTACCCGCGAAGAGAACTTTGTTCAACGAACGTAACTGGATATTAGGTCGGACAGCGAGTCCCAAGCTGCTGTGTCTCTCGATCGAGACGATAAAAAAAAGTTTCGTAAACGTATTATCGGAAACGGGGAGTCTTTGCCAATTTGACGAATATAACGGTTAATCGACGAAACTAATGTCTGCAGCTGTAATCCTTTGCAGTCTTCGCGTTGCATACTTACAAACCCGATGTCCGCCAAGTGACAAAATTTTATATTAAAACGTACGATTATATGTATGTCGGATCGACTGCAGAAACGTTTGATAAATAATAATACACTCTATCCTTTCTTAGCAGGTTTTCGTACTCTGAAAATACGATTTCGATGCACGTACGTACATACGCGTAACACGGCGGGCAATCGTGTGATACATACGGTCCCGATACAACGCGAAACGCGTTAACCGTGCTATATTCATCGTTAAAAACGCTAGAACCGTATCAAAGTGGAGAACTTGGAATTGAAATAAATATCAAATCTCCTTCTCTGATTACAAGTTCTATACCTTCTTCTTAATAAAATATGTATTTTGCACTGAATATGTGGTTTTCGTACACGTGTGTATTATATCATTAGTATGACCTATCGTTTCGACGGACAGCTGACAATGGATTTCTAGAAAATAGCGAATTTGAATTGTGCGTAGAACGAGTGTGAGGATTGGTCGTGATTTAGAAGCGAGCGAATGCTTGAGTTATGACTGAGCATAGGTAAACACGTGAGAATCGATTCGGAGAATGTGGCAAGAATGTCTGTTACGCGTACGAGGTCTTTAAGATCGCAGTATGATCGAAAACTGTGAGAATGCTGTATAAATTTTTGAAGAATCGAGGTAATCGTGCAAAATTCCTGCGAGAGAAACGCAATTTCAAAAGCTATCGTTATCGTTTCATCGTTAAAACACGTAAAACGCATAACCGATGTCAACGTCGGATAAAAAGACAAATTCTGATATGGGATTGGTCGACGACGTGCGAAGACTACAATTTGCAGAGGAACGATGAGTGAAATTTCCTATTCTTTGGAGGAAAACAGCGTGAAAATTCAGCAAGTTTGTTTGAATTTCAGCTATTTTATTTGAATCTAACGGGTTGTTTATCTTTTCAATGTTGCCACGTTGCGATCTTGCCGTTTAATTATAATCAAAAGACCGGCGAGAATGTACATTTCCCTGTCGTATCTTAAACTTGCTTCTGTATACGAGACAAGAAACGCGATTCGATATTTTTCACCGGTGGCCTTCGAATAACTCTGCGACGATAAAGAGAACTTTAATTGAGTGGTGTAACTCACCGATGGCACTCGTAACCACCGGAAGGAAAAGTTCAGTTTCCAGCAAAGTTGCCGATGCAAAAACGTTTCCCATGTACCAAAGAAGAAAGAAACGTTACTTAAACGTGGAAATTCGATAGAGGAGCGGAGCGGACAGTGGAAAGTTGTAACTCACCGGGCTGGAATCAGCCGGCAGAAGAAAGTTGCGAACGCTCTCCTAGCGAGCGGAAGTTGGCTCAAGTAGTACAAGTTGCCTTGGGATCGTCGAATGCATCGGAAGTGTCGTAACTCTCGGCGGGATCAGCCGGAAGGAAAAGTCTTGGAGACGCGCTGCTTGCACGAGCGGAAACTTTTTCCTAAGTAGTATAACCCGATTGCGTAACAGACCACACGTAAAGACTGCTACGAAGTTCAGAGAAGGAAGTTTTTAATTGCAGCCATTGTTGGCGACGATGCTTTCCTCGGTAACAACCTTCTCACGACAGGGCAACTCTCTATCCCTCTTTTCGTTCTTTCGTTTTTTCGTTCTTTCGTTTTTTCGTTCTTTCGTTTTTTCGTTCTTTCGTTTTTTCGTTCTTTCGTTTTTTCATTCTTTCGTTTTTTCATTCTTTCGTTTTTTCGTTCTTTCGTTTTTTCATTCTCTCGTTTTTTCGTTTCGTTCGAGTATAAATTGGAGAGTGAAATTGGAACAAGCGACTCTGTAGTTTTTGTTTGCTTCTCGGTTTCGTTAAGGCGAACGTTGCGCTGAAATTGAAAACATTTAAGAAAATTATACGACGATAATATTATAAACTGGTCCGGTGTTTAATACGATTAAATACGGAATTAAAGCACGATCAAGTGGCTCGAAAGATAGAAATAAGATTTAAGAAACAGACGTTAAGCGTAATTCCAATTTTGCGAAATCTACGGTGGCCAAATATTTCTTTCCTTCGTAAACATTTTTATATCTGTTTGCCAAATTGTCAGAAGCGAATGAAATCTTTTAAACACGCGCACGCACGATCAACTTTGTTCCTATTACTGTTTTAAGAACTTGATTCTGCGAATCCGCAAATAGACGAGGGAAAAATCTACGTAACTCTTGGAGAAAGAAGAAGAGTCTTTCGTCGTCCGGCCAAGGATAACGAGGTAAACAATCAACGCAGAGAGAGAGAGAGAGAGAGAGAGAGACGAAAGAGAGATTCGTCAGCGCAAATTAACGTCGCACGAACACGATACAACCGCGTTTAACGATTTCTTCTGGACAAAAGCGCGAAAGTGGAGCATGATTCGCGACCAGGGCGCGACCACGAGATAACGATGTCGCTCTCGCAGGAACAATGAATGCGACGAGATTCGCGGAGGCATCCTTGATTAATGGCCACGATAACGCTGACAATAAGAACGATCGATTCGGATGGTTTACGATTGTAAGTGGAACAAGACCTACCTCTGTGCAGATCAAACGAACCGGATGTTGTTGGATTACTCTGCTTGACGATAAAAAGAGAATTAAACGAATCGATCGAAGGAGGTTTCATCGAGATTCTTTTAAAGCGGAACCAGAATTAATACGTACGTGATAAAACGTTTGTTACGAACGTATGAAACGTATACGTATTGCGCGAGGTTTGCGATATGCATGAAATATCGATTTTCTCCAAGCTATTTTTAAACACCAGGTTACTTTAATTAAGTATCTCGGTTCGTTTTGAAGGTGGAATCTTCGTTGTTTGTATCGTTAGTTCGTTGCTAATTCGGGCTTCAACTCAGATTTCATCGTTCGATTCGCTACTCTCGTTCTTACTTAGTATTTCGTGAAATATTCGTTTTTATTGATTTCTTCGATTCTTTTAATAAAATGTAACTTTCAAGGGTTGAAAATCAATTACGGATTAATTAATTAATTAAACGATCGTTGCAAGAAGAAACGATATTACTTGAAAAACCTTAAAATTCTGGTAAAGATTCGCGGAATGAAAGGGGAGAAGCGTTCTTTCATAGATGATTTCTAAAATGTTTCGAAATTTGGAAAACTTGACCGATACATTCACCGAAAAATCGAAAGTTCTTTAAAATCTAAGAATTTGTACAACTCTAAAGAGCTTCGCTTTTCAACGGGCTCGAATCGAACTTGCAAAATCTGCAAAGTAGTAAGAATCGCAAAGATTTCAAGAAATTCCTCCAGTTCTCTTACGTAGCTAATTAAAATGGCGATAACGATAGCGATATCGGAAGGAGGAAGGGGGAATGTAGCGGTTTCAATACCGTGACAGCTTCGTGAAAATGCAGTTTCCACAAAATATCGTAAACGCGTTTCCAGCAGACGCGTCGTATATACGTTATACATGTACAACGTTCCCACGTGGAGACACTCGTAGACGCACACTACCGAAAAAATTTATTGCACGCGTCCATTGTACTTCTCGTTAGGGAGCTCCATCGCGTATTTCTCACGAACGGATTTCCGTGAATTTCTGTCATCCACCCACGCAATAACGACGGGATCGTGAATAAGCCTCGTGAATAAGCCTGGTAACAATGGACAAAGATAAACAGTCACGTATAAACGACAAATTTCGAAAGTAGAACAGCAGCCACAAGCTAAACTTTTCTTCCACTTTCGTATCGCCAGCCGTATTCTTGTTAACAATGTAACCCTTTCATAGAGAATATGAAAATCTCGTACGACGTTGCTTCGGCGACGTAGATCAACGTAATGCTGGTTATGAAAAGCTTTTGTCAACGCCTTCCGCGTAATGCAACGTGATTAATAATTCTTAAATAAAACGCTTTTGTATTTTCATATTTCTATATCAAATTGATTTCTGTAAACGTATTTATAGAAATAACTAAACTCGTGAAATGATCATTTTCCTTCCCAATTTACTTTGTTGATATTAAAAAATGAATCGTTCAACTTTAGCCAGAGAAATCTGTCAGAGCCGAAACGTATAAATGCGAAAACATTTCGTTTAAAAGAGGGCTTGTTAAATTTTCTGTAAAACCAAACTGTACTCTATTTCGCAATCACGACGTTTACTTATTATTTACCGCCGAACACGAACATCTCTAAAACTATCCTCTATCCAACGGAGGCTAAAACCAAGGATGATACGACCATCGATCGAAATGCCGATTGATCGATGTAAGCCGTACGAACAAATCCTCTTCGGGCGATAGAGTTACGCAAAGTCAAATTGAAATTCAGTTTTCAGCAATTATGTTAAGATCGCGACAAAGTTCGTAGAGCCAGGTATATAAATGAAACTTGTTTGCTACCAACGAATATATTTAACAAAATTCACTTGGCTTAATTGATAGAAAGTTTTAATATTTTAGGAAACACATCGGTGTTGGCGAAACGTTTGAACAAAGCGCAACGTACTATCGAGAACGCGACTAAAAAGGAGACACTTTTATACTATTTAATAAACATGATGAGAGTTAAGAACGCAAAACGTTAACGCTTCGCAAAGTTCCAAACGAAAAGTTGCATCGTTCACGCCGGTGCTGTGATCTTTAGCGATCAAGACCTCGCGTGGTTGCGTTGTGCGCGTGCCGGGCGGAATAACGATCTCCAAATTGTGATTTCTGCGACGACGTGTCCGAAATAAGTTCTATATGGTAAATAAGGTAAAAGGCGAAGGTAGACGAAAAGCCGGAGACATTGCGATCGAACGATCGATAACTGTTTTTAACGGTGCAGGGTCGATTCGTATCTTTACGGGGTAAAGTCGGTAGTGGGCGGCGGGTTATCGCAACTTTGACAGGACAATTGGGTATTAGCGGACTTGTGGCTGTGATATCACTGGATAACGATGATCCGATAAATTGCGTTAATACGCTGTCCGCGTTGATGGACGTGACTTTGGGTTACAACGCACGGTAAGCTGTGCGGAATCGCGCTCCATACACGCTCCATTCCGTTTTCGGCTGGCTGTGGACCGGCGAACGTTAACACGACGGACAGACGATCGATGACACCGGATCTTACGAATCCTGCCTAATCCATAATACTTGGGACGACCGTCGAAAGCTGCCGGTTATAGTTTCATTTCTGCTGTCACGAGTAAAAGTTAAATCCGAATAGATTCGGGACCCGGCGGTTAAATTCTCGTAAGCGGCACGGTTCGACGAACCGAGAGAATAGATAGAAAAAGGGGAAACGAGATAGGCGCAAAAGCAATCATCACGCGATCAAGAAAATTCCATTCTCGGTTATTTTCGTCTTACCTTTATAGGTGTAATTTTATGTGGTTTTAACGATGGTTTAAATAAATCAATTTTTAATAGTTTTTGTGATTTTAGTGGTTTGGTTATCGCTCGTTCTTGTATAACAAAGGCAATTCGTTCCGTGTTGAATGGAAACCGTGTTAAGCAAAATTTAGAAATAACGAAAATCGAGAGAATCGATTCTGTGAAACGCGCACACTTCGCATTATTACTTATACAAGGGGAATTCGCTGTTTCGATCGAAACGAAAACACCAGTGATGGAAAGATTCGTGTTATACGAGGATTACCCGAGTTTATCGAGTCGTGCTATGTGGAAACCGTGTTATAAGGGGAATATCGCTTCGAGTTATATTTATATAGGATGTCGTGCATAACGTGGGTCAACCGATTATGCGAAAGAAGAGATACGAAGAGAATAACGCTTCTCGTTTGAGGACTGGTTTCGAAAAGTTATACAGCGATAGAACAAACGACTTACTTTCCACTTACTTTCCAATGTAAAATAACTTTCTGTCGATCGTCTTTAGTCCTTTTTTATTCCAGAATTAGAATAGAAAATTCGGTAAAAAAAAAAAATTACATTCTCGTACGTAAAATAAAGCTAACCTAAAGCGCATTGTACCCAATACTCTGTACCTATCGTCTCGAATTACTTACATACGTATCGCATAACGGTGACCTGGCACAGCTTTATAACCGTAACGATCGTGCATCGTAGGATTCGTGCCTCGTATGATTCGAAATTGAAACTGGCGATGCATCCTTCGATCGCGCAGCTTTCCTCTGTCCAATTAGATCGGGAATGACCGAATCACCGAAACACGTAATTAGAAAGCAATCGATAAGCGACAGAATCAACGTCCAGGGATAATACGTCGTGAGGATTACGCTCATTAATATGGTCCAGCTCGGGCAATAATCTTTGCCGATTAACGGCAGCGACAAAGGCATTATTCGCCTAATCAACGGAACGAATTGTTCGCCTAGTTTCGCGATTTCTATCGTAACGTCTATCCACGGTGCGAGAGGGGAACGAAAGGACTGCGTCAGAGAGGCGCCGTGCAAGGATCTACTACTCGTGACAGTCGACGATAAAGATGGATGTAGGAAGTTAGCGGAAAGATGGCCCGACAAATCCATTTACAAATAAACTATTTATATATAGTTATTTTTTAATATGATAATTATTAATACGATAATTAGGTTATATAGAATTATTTAAAAGTACTTAAATAAGGTTGCTGTTGGCAATTATATTTAGAAACTAGGTCTATTTTTTTTAGGGGAATGAATAATATTTAAAGGCTGATATGGACGGTATCGATCGGGACCGTGCTAATGGAATTCCAAGATTAAAGATTTTTCATCAATGTGATCGCCAAATCGGGTTGACGTTTCTCTAATTGTCAACGTGTTTCGTATAAAACCTATAAAACCGATAATATATTCGTAAAAGACCTTTACAAGTGTTGGAACACTCGCTTTCGCGAGCGACTGCGAACGAAGCTACGAACGAAATGGCTGGCGAAAGAAGGGGAACGGGGTACGTTCAAAGAAATGGAAGAAGCAAAGATCAATGAAGATTTCTGCACGACGTAGAATGGAAAATCGTATGGTAGTGGTATCGCGCCGGCACGGTTACGAAACTTAAATAGCCACTTAGCGAAAAGTTTCGTAACTCGTTAAAGTATCTACTACTTGCTTAGTAATTGATTTTCACCGGTTAAATTCATTAACGCGCAAGAACGCGGCCCCCTTTAAACCTTTAATTAAACGTCGAAGAGTCTAATAATAGGCGCGACGTTACGTAATTTATCGTGCCGTTTGGCTAATTTCAGCCAACTTCCGCTCAGCCGATGATACACCCTGGGCTGGAATAGATTGTAACCGTGCACGATTTGCAATCGTGTCGAGAATTTCTAATTATAAACTCGCAAGGCTGTGCACACCGCTTTCGATTCCCTTCGTGTTCCGCGCCAGCTAATTCGTTTAACCATCTCGCCCCCTTTTATACCCCCGAAATTCTGTATTTTTCACCTAAAATTCCTTCATCGACCTGTCAAATTGCTACAATTCTATTCCAGTAAAGCTAGCTCCTGCTGCTTGTACGTTTCATTACTTTACGCTGCTTGCGCGTGTCAAACTACCTTTGCTACGCGTTTCCACATAATTGTTTTTATATAAATGGAACATTTTTCGTAATTTTTAGCGTAATTATCAGGAGTACGAATGAAAGGGACATGTAGTACGGATACGAATATATTATACTTTTCGTATAAAATGATTTTACCGATACTCTGATATGTGTAATGTCGATCTTTCGATTTCACTATTAAATTTCTATAAATTTCTATAAATTTCTATAAATTTCTATAAATTTCTATAAATTTGACATTATTATTAATAAACACCTTAAATTCTTAACAAACGTTATTTCGAATATTCAATGTTATTGTTAATAACCGAATGTAAAACAATTTAAGAGAAAATCTTTGAATTTCGAAGCGAATACTTTTATATATCTGATCGTTGTGTTCCCTGTTTGTTAAATATATCGCTTTTGTCGTTTATACGAGCATTCTACTAATATCGTTTCTATCCGAATCGATCGCGTTCATTCACATTTCTTATCTTGGAAGCGAATACCAATCACGTTCCACAATATTACGTTATTAACGACATTACTGACGTTAACGTTACAACACCTAACCGTTCATTGTACCGTAAAATATACATACATACATACATACATACATACATACATACATACATACATAATATGTACCGATATCGTAATAAAAATTAACTTTAAGATTATCAATGAAACAATTTGAACAGATATAGGCAATGGATATAGAAATGGAACTGGCACGGAGAATAATCCCCGAATTGTCTTGAAACAGTATGGAAATGATTATTAAAATCATAGAGCGAAACCGTTTCGATCTTACTAAAAGTTTATGCTGATTAATTAAGTAAAAGCTGCTGCGTGTCTCGATTTCTATTTGAAAATGAAACATTCGTAAGAGAGAAAGAAAGAAGGAAAAGTGAAACTCGTCGTTTAAACGTACTCGATGGTATTAGTGGTTTTCATCGGTGATGAGGTGGAGAGCGGAAGTGCGTCCTTGTCGATCGAATCGTACCTAAATTATAGAATTAAAGAAAGCGTCGTAGGTGTGTCTGAATGAGACGAATAAATAGGTCGAAGCTCGGTTAAACTGGGGTCACCTCTCTCATTGATAAATTACATCGAGTATCGTTGCAAGTATGATAAATTATTGCATTTATGATAAATTACGCTGTGGAGAAGTAGCTTTCTAACAAGACGAACGCGATCGAATAAACTTGCAGAAAGCATCTACGATATTAATACCAATGAAGCCGATATTCCTTGTATTCAGGGTATATCTATTACGCTTATTTGTTACTTCATTAAAAAGGAAGGAAACTATGTTTATGTCTATATTTTTGCAGTAAAAATCTACCGTTTTTCCTATGCATAGATTGCATTAATATACTTTGCATGTTTTGTATATATTATTTGAAAATATACGAGAGAATACACAATCGCGTATGTCGTATATTTGTTGACGATACTCGTTGATGATATATGCAACAAATATTATATTTTCTTCATTAATGTGAAAGTAAAAATAAAATTACGTCAGGTTAAGCAGACGGCCATTGTAAAGTCCATTTTTCGGTTTTTCCAAGTCCGGTTTTCGAATGGAGTTACACGTGTCAAGGAACCAAACTTCGATTTTTACGAAGTAAACTGAATCGCTAGTTTTCTATATAATAAAAGATACGTCACGTTCTACTTTACGTTCACTTGTAATTTCTGATTTCTCACTTCGTTACAAAAACTTATCTTACAAGTTTCACACAACGCGCGTTACAATTGTATCATAGTATCCTATATATGTGGTAAAGAAAGTGCGTTTACACGGTGAACTTCATTGGCCGACCTTTCTTATTTTTCGCTATTCCTTTCGATATTTCGTTATTTCTACCGGCAACTCCTAGTACGCTAAAACGCGTGCTCCGCCTAATAACCACAAACTTAACGTTATTTTCATCGTCGATACACGGCTGTGCTCGTGAATGCTATATCGTTTTCATAGCCGTGTAATTAAATGCGGATGATGGACGTGCCGAGCAACAGAGTCGATGATATAGAAACAGAAAACCCTGGCCTTTTCTCACCAGACGTACGAAGCTTGTTTCTGAAATTACGTTCTAACGAGTTCATTACCGAATGTTACTGTAAGAAGTTGGCAACGACGGTTGTTGAAAAGAACGAAGGGGGATGGTCCGTTGCGGTTGTGCACGCGTACGGATTCATCGTTTTCGTTAGAGACGTTCCGCTTTCTCCCGCTATCGATTCGCTAAGCGGCTCGTAAGGAAGAGCAAAGCAGCCTTAAAGGCGCACGCTCAATGCCACTAACCTATTTACCTATGTAGGAAAGAGCTCGGCTGACTCATTTCCATCGATCGGCGTGCACGTGCACATATCTCGAAAGGGACCGGGATTCTCTCGAATTCTCGTTAATCCATTTGTTCAGACAGCCTTTTGCAACGATGGTTTTATACACCATTCGCAACAAGATCTACGATGAGTATCGATTATCAAGATCGTCTAAAGATAGCTTGTAGGCGTATTTTATTCGATGGTTTTGTCATCTTACTTATACGCGCGTTGACTACCCTTGTAGGTAGTCACCTACCTATCCTTCGTTGGTTAGTCGAAGCCTGATCGACTGTAAATGCCAATTTCTTGTCCATTTCCAAAAAAAAAAAAAAAAAAAAAAAAAAAAAAAAAAAAAAAAAAAAAAAAAAAAAAAAAAAAAAAAAAAAAAAAAAAAAAAAAAAAAAAAAACAAAAAAAACAAAAAACAAAAAAACATGATATAAACGAGTTCAGCTAAGGAAACCTAAATATCCAGGGCGAACAAAGAAAACCTGAGGGAAACGATGGGCTGTTAGACAGAGAAGTTTACCTGAGGAAGCTGCCTGAGGAAATCGTGGAATTTTTCAGCAAGTTTTAAAAAGCGACCGATCGTTAACAGCAAGCGTATATCTGCAGCTTTAAGACATAAAAATGTCTCTCTGTCCATTCTGCACCCGCGATCGTTTCGCGGAGGAATTCTCGCGGAGGAAGAAAAGTACGGTAAAGGCGCACCCCGGCTGTTGCATATTGTATGCAGCGTTTCAACTTTTAAATTGCTTTCTTTTAATCCGAAAACAACGCAACTGAAAAAAGAACTACGTAATTGACGTTCTAATGGTTCTTCCGTGTGGCCGATAAAAATGTAACTTGGTCCCTGCAACTCGTATATTCCTAACAACAAGGGTAAAGAGTCTGTAACGATCTCGAGGAAAATTTCCTGTAATTTGTGAAAACGGCTGTGGAAAGAGACACGTGAGAAGAGACTGGATAAAGATAAATTCATAAGTAGATCATTGGAGTTTGCACTTTAATTTATTTAGTGATATTTTACCGTTTATATTAACCATTGTATATATATATATATATATGTATTATCCATTGTATTATTATTAATTGCCTTATTTATAATAATTTCCCAAGCAACTTTTTGCTAATTTTTTGCTAATTTTATGCTAATTTTATGCTAATTTTATGCTAATTTTATGCTAATTTTATGCCAACCGCTTGCTGCAACGAGAATAATATCGGAATAGAAAGGTGAAAAGACTTTAACAAAGTTATTATAGTCAAATTAAAGGCATGAAAAAGGAATATTTAGTAGAAAAGTGCACAAACAGAAAGACGATGACAGGCTAGATAATTATTAACGGAAATGGCGATAGGAAAGAGACGGTTAATGTAGGTTAATGTAACGGAGAATAGCGTAGAAAACAAATTGGCGTTGATATTTGCGGAAAGAGATAATTTGAACGATTCAATATTTATTTTCAAATTCATTTTCGATCAACGTTCCAATTATACGATACCTTTGTAGTTTAATTACTGCAACAGCTTATCCTTATCCTTATCGTTATTACGGCAATAATTATCTCTTTAGATAGAGCTTTAATCTGTGATAATCGTACAAAAAATCGAAATATAATATTCGTTTGACCATTGCAATCCTTTATATGCGGTACGTTGAAATAACGCGCTATACGAATAAACAAGAATATACTCCGGATCAAATTTAATCGAATTCGTGAATGAAACGTCTTTTTACGCGTACAAGAACGCTGTTGTACATTTAATAAATAACAATCTCCAGATTTGGCGTTAACAACGCGTAAATGTTCGTTTCAACGGCTGCTATATAAACGATCCTTAATATAAATAACGTACAATAGGTTTTCCTGAAACGTTTACTTGCTGGGAATATTTTTCGTGGAGAGGAAATCACGATGAAACCAAAGTAGAAGAGTTCCTGGCGGGTGATCCAACGCGCGAGGATGAAAGGAAACCAGGAAAACTATTCGTGCAACTCTCTTACCATGTAACGCCAGTTCTGCGCCACTGCCAAATATATAATACATCCTATACTTAGCTGCTTTATCACGCCTTTTCCATTTTCATCTCTCGTTGATTCGCCGTCGAACGAAGAATTTGTCCGCGCAACGACGACGCCAACCGTAAGGATTTTTGCTTTGTCGAGACAGAATGCCGTAGTAAGCAATGATATCGAGACGTTGAACCTGTCTCTCTCGCGACGAGGAATGGAGCGTGGGAAACGTGATCGTACCGACTTTGAATTCTTCCGTTAGGGGATGATGGATTTTTAATCGGAGCGTTGATCGTTGCGCGAGTCTTCTGCGCGGTTAGGATTACAGGTTGTTCGGGAATGAAATCAAGTACAATGAACGTCGCGTGAGGTGATACTTACGGGTGTAGGTTCGGGGACCTTAAATTACCCCTGCTCTGTTCTTTCGCTTATCTTCTCCGCTTAATTTTCTAACGTTAAAACGTTCATAACGTTTTCTATCGATACGCATGATTTTTCGTTTCGAATGAACAAGATCGAAATATAAAGATTCAAGGGGATTCGTAGCATATTAATTTCAAGTTGGGATCGTCAGTTAAACAGACTGCTGCTTGTCCGAGCTCTTATTTATTTTACTTAGCTATCGGCGTAATATTATATTTCGTTATTGTAACCGTTTCCAAATAGTAGTCGGTCGCGGTAACGATTAGGTTTTTGTTTTTAGATTAACAGCAGGACTATAGTAATGTATACACATTCGGGCATAGGTATCAGGATATCCACTCGTTACATGTTTGTGGGGAAACTCTGGGTTTTCGTAATCTGTCTGATACAGCCTGAGATGCATAATCTGTGTTCCTTTACGTGGCAGAAGATCACGAAATCTGGAAAGTTCGTCATCGTGAAAAACGTCGGACGTAGACGGATGGAAGTCGCGCGCGATCGGGACACCGGTTTATTAAACAGCGACCTTGTCGATATTTAGGACGAGACACGGCGGCCGAATCAGCGAGCAACGCGCGCTTAGCGCATAGTCGTAATTCGATTGTATATATATATATATCACTAGGATTGCATTATAGATACGTCACCGTTAGACGGAGTATCCAGGCAACGCGTTAGCGTAGTCGCGTCACGTAATTACAGATACTAGCTAAGCAAATCGCAACGCGAAGGCACCGTATATGTTAACTCCGCGCCGTTGTTCCGTATATTCGTGTTTCGCATTTCTGGTAAACTTGTTCGTTTGAGTAACTGGTAATTCGATACGGTTATTATTGGATATCAGAGGGTAATCGTTCGGTTCATTGCTAATTGAACGTTATTCGTCCTGTTATCGACTGCGGTACTACTACAATTGCGCGATCAACGATGTACGTATATGACTTGCTATCGTCGTACGAACGTTGGCATAAGTACAGCTTGAAGCTTAGCGCGAAGGGTCCATAAATTGATGGGCTATTAGTTTTATTATTTTTTACAATGTTATTTGTAACGCTACATGTATCGAATGGTAACTTTACTTCGAGTACGTAATATACACGCCTCCTACACGAATATAGCCATTTGAATATCAAGTTCTCGTTTATAGAGTACCCTTAACGTTAACTTTTACGTTGCTAGGTTCTATCATTAGATTATAAATCTTTTACCTCAAGTCTTCCTTTATACGTAACATATTTTGTTCGTGTATAAGAAATAGATAGATAGATAGATAGATAGATATCGTAATTCCAGCCCTCGGAACATCATAGAACGGACTTGATTTATAATATTTCTTATAAACACTCATCCCTTCGCACCATAACCACACCGCCTTCTGATCTGTAACGCACGCAGCACGGTACTTTCTTTGGTCGTATTACTTCTCACCTCTTACTTTTCACTCTCCTTCTACTGGTATCATCTTCCACGTCTACGTAAGTCCCATAGCCCGTACGCGTCTATATACATTGAAACACATGCGAAACACATGCAATAACGAAATTTTACACTGAAAATTATAGTTACAACAAGTCAAATTATTAATTTGTGAGATCTTTGTGCTCTCCTTAGTGAAACAGTATCTTTAACGTTAACTAAAAAATTCGATCGCATCTATTTATAATATCGGATTTCGACATTTCGAAATAGTCCGAGTCTTGGTTTTTATTCATTTCGTTTGTTAATTCGCTGAAGACTCGCTATATTAAAAAAAGAAAAAGAAGAGAACATTGATATTCTATTGAAACTTGTTGCCTGACTAAACTATATTCACTGCATCATCCTCGTATTAATATAATCCTCCGAATGCATTTTAATTTGCTTCAATCGCTAATAACGCTTCCATTAAATATCACTTTACATGATAAAAGTCAGGATATGAAAGAGTAAACAGGTCAAGGTTACAAATTATAGCAGTAGTAGCTTTTACAAGAAAAGCGTAGCTACTTACAATCTGGTCATGAACCGACAATAGTAGTTTCAACGGCTGTTCAGTTCCAAAGTTCAAACACTCGCAATTTGCGTCGACAAACGCAAATACAATATCTTATTGCAAACTAATTCCGTTTCTTCCTCGATTACACAGTCGTAATTTCACCAATGTAGACGGCGCTTCGAGCAGAATTTCGTTTGAAAATCCCGTGGGGTTCAAGGCTAAAGTCGTTCGTTTCATCATCGTGAATTTCACGGTCTCGAGCACGCTTGGCAGCTGTACGCGGACGAAACCGCGGTAATAACAATAAATAATCGCTGGAAATTTGCGAGCACTGCCAGTGAGTCGCGGTTTCCAATTTCGCACTGACGCCGTTTGTCATCGAACCAACCAACCAACGACTTTTCAAAAAAGCGGTGCTTTCTTCGGATGATTTTCTTCGGTTCTAGACCTACGGTACTTTCTAGCGAATAAAAGAACGTCTTTCTGACCATTGTCACAAATGTTTCGCTTTATGGATTCATTTCTCATTCGTTTGATCGCTGGTAAATCGTGGTAATTTTCAAGACTTGTAACGTTAGATTGTACATGTTCTACTTTTAATGTTTGAACTGTTTCCCTTTTTTTTCTTTTTTTTCAAATTTCTTCGTCGTGCCAATTTTTCAATAAAACTGAAATAATTTTGCCAATTTGCAATTTTCATACGCCGCTACTACTCATCCGCTTTTTGGGCAAAATGTTTGCCCAAACAGTCGTGGAACGTGTCCTTTTACTTCTTTAGCTTTGTCGCAGTGAAACCTATCAGAGATCATTTAAATTACGTGATACGAAGCGTCACGGACGTCCATTAATCCGTGTTAAGCCGTGATCGAAAAAATTAATCGAGAAATATAACTAGAAACATGCACGATTGACTGATCGATTTTGGTTAAAAATTGCCTGTCTACCGATATAACCTGATAAAGAATTTAATATGAAATTTTCAGCTTTTAAAGTTCTAATCGATTAACTGAAATAAAGTTGAAAAGAAAAAGAAACAAAGGTATATTATTCGATCGTAACTTTCTCGACTAATTATCAGATTGGTCCGGTTTTTAGATTTATCGCAGAATGTCGATAATTTTACGCGACATTTTTGCTTTTTCAGCCGGTATAAACGTTCTTTGCTTTTCGACGTTTTTGTAAATAACACACACAAAAAAAAAAAACAAAAACGCTTTTTCGCGATCATTGACCGCGATATATATTTTCATCGGAGTGACGTCCTTCGTTATCGCTGCTCGGATTCGGCCATTTGCTTTGTAACTCTGGATCAACCGAAAGGAAGAAATACTGGAATTACGATGATGCTAATACTACAAAATGCGAAAAAAGAATGGTTTGTCCAATCTCTTTATCATCATTTCGTCACTTTGACCATTCACTTTGTGATATCAGAATATTTAAAGAGAAAGAATGTTCGCGTTGCAATGGTATTAACGTTACAAGGAAAGAAGGGGAAAAAAAGAAAAAAAGAAAATTGGACAGTGTAGGCGTAGAGTGACTAAAGAATTAGCCAATTCGTTGATCTCTTGTCGCAGTACCGCACCACTTTTTGCTGCTATACACGCGTTTCCATTTGAAGCAAATACCAATAAAACGAAAGAAAAGCAATTGATTGTTTCACGTTATTATTCTTTCGCTTCTGTCGTCGATTTTCTAACTCGGCCGAAAAAGGTATAAAGTTACTTTACGATACGAACGAAAGAATAGACATTGATATCTCTGGCTTCTCTATCAGAACAAGCAGAGACAACGATATTCTCCATACTCCGTTATCCTTTCTTCGCTTCTAGCCGGACCACTGGACACTGACTCCAAAGTAACCAGGAAGAAGAAGACATACTCGAGTTAGAATAACATTAATATCAGAAACGTGATATAATTTTTAAAAGATACTAATATTTCTAAATGCTCGCTTTCGTTCTTCCTCGATCGAGCAAACACATTTTAATCTTTAGCTTGGGGATAATTGAAAAGAAAATAGTCGAATTGCAACAATCGAATCGAATCGTAACATTGAAACGCGAATAAGAGAGAAAATGATTATCTTCTTCGCCCTCCGGTGTTCACCGTATTTAAACTATGGACCTTCTATCCTTGAAACAACTGCAAAGGAGAAATATAGAATAATTACGATAATATCGATGGTATAAACTAAATAAGGGAAAAAGTAACCCACGAGTAATCTTCGACTCTTGTTACGTACTTTGATCGCATTGATACTTTGGTCATCGAGTTTCCAATTTGGAATACAGACGTTCGAAATAACACGTTTCTTCGTTCTCAATTATTATTCGTCCGTTTTAATTATCAACGTTGCAACACCAGGGTGTTGCGCGAAAGAAAAATCATGGAAAAGTCACACTAGCGTTCATATGGAGGAAAATTATGTGAGAAGCAAAGAGAGAAAAACTGATTTTCTCGTTCCGTATTACCGATCCTTTGTTTCAACCCTATACTCGATAACTCCAGTCCGACGAAAAAGAAGAGATGCTCAAACGCAAATCCACTCTTTGATCAAGCGCATCGATTCACGTTCAACCAGAGAATTTTGCGCACGTGTATTCGTGGCGAGAGTACAAGAACCGGCCTCTCTAAGAACACGAAAGGGACGACAAAGTCTGCAGGCAATTTCCTCTTTCTTCGGAAACTTTTCCATTTTCTCCTTTCGCTGTACATATTGGTTTTCTTTTCTGCTAGCTCTCCTGGCCAAGGCGGACTATCGGCTAAGAAATTTTTATTTATTAAGAATATTCCTTTCGACGGATCTCTCGAAATGCTAGACACGCGTGTAAATACACCTTCCTCGAGAAGCTTTCCACTCGTTATTTGGATTACAACGTCCGTGCCAGACGGTTGAGGGCAAATGCAGACGAAAATGAAAATATCTTGGCGTTCGTCCAACGAATAAAATCAATATCGCCAGTGTTTTTGCTACATGGTGAATGAGATTTTGTTAATGTACACGGTTAATTCATTGCGAAACGCGTTGTCGAGTCGCTGAATTTCATTCGATTTGTTCTTCGTTGATTCGTAATTGCACGCGATATTCTCTCGCGGTTGAAAGAAATATCGATCGTCACAATTACAGGAAATTACTTACGGCTTATTAGAATTAATTAGAGTATTTAGGATTAAGTATCTAGAATTCATTAGGCGAAATAAATTGTCACGGTAGCGTTCGTTTTTTTCTAAACGATCGAAGCTAAAATATTTCAAGACTAAAGACTTAGTACAATTAGAATGTCGTGTTCCTTGAATCGACCAATTATGGAATTATTGAAGCAACATCTGCATAACACGATTACGATAATATCCAAGCAGTGGTAAATATATTGTTTCTTATTATATCGCAATACGATAATTGACGGAAACAATTTGGATATATTCGACGAATATGGATATTTGTTCCTGAAAGAATGTCTGTTCAAATTTGGAAAACTTTAAGAAATTCGTCTAAAATTAGTCAGCGATTAGCGGACGTTCTTCCTCTTCGTACTTTGTAGTTTTCTCTCTCTCTCTCTCTCTCTCTCTCTCTCTCTCTCTCTCTCTCTCTCTCTTACTCCCTAACGTTTATATAACATCTTTTTGTTTAATTATACCCATAGAATACACAATATAATATACCCAGAAAGTTTGGCTGCTGAATCTTGGAACAGCCTGTATATAAATATACGTTTAGAAAAACGACGAGGAAAGCGTAACGAGTAATTCATCCGCCAACTATAGTCGAGATAAAAGACCTCGAAGGTACTGGGGAAGCGTGATTTCAATGGGATTTGGGACGACAGGTGCGGCGAGAGGGCGAGGCCGAAGGCAAGGGAAGAGCAAGGGGACGGATCAAGTTCAGCGGAAAACCTAGAACTCTACGCGTTGGGGCGGAGGGAGGGAAGAGAAAGAGAGAGAGAGAGAGAGAGAGAGAAGCAAGCGGATTGTGTAATAGGGCCATTGGCATCGGTCCAAAGTGCACGATCTCGTGGCCGTGCCAGAGCCGCCAGAGCTCCAGAATCCAACGGCAATGCAGAGTGCAGGAGGATCGCCGACGGAGAACTCTAGGTCGAGTCGAACGTGTTGGAAATTGGGTCATACAGCGAGCACTCGTCGCAACCGAACGATTAACGCGCCAACGTTCAAATAGTTGTTGCGAAGATTGTGCAACGCGTACACCCCCGCGTGACAATGATCGTGGATGTGTGGATATCGTCGCGTACGTCGTCGCCTCTATATTCTCGATAGTTTCCGTTGCCAACAGCGTGGATATTTCATTGTCACTGCGACGACATACGACTATCGTGATTATATTAGTATAAAATTTAGAACCAGTCTGGAAATGTGTAGACAACTTGCAAGTTATTTACCGCAAAGAAGAAGAAGAATCGATAGAATTAGTAGAATTAGCAATGTAAAATAAGATTAAGTGGAATGTAAGATTAGATAGGCTGAATTTGAAATGATCCGACGTATATTATCGCTCACAGTTATCTATAACGATTGACAATATCGTTAAAATTATACGCTGTAACACGTATAATTTTAGCGTTAAGGATAATTTCGCATAATGGCTTGTCGGTAATTAACTGCTCAAACGCTTTCGTAATCTCTGTTAAGCGCATACTCGCAATAAATATTTTTACATTTTCCGATTAGTTTCAAATCTCGTTAGAGCGCTAACAAAGTTTCAAAAAATGTTTTATTTGCCGCATATAATATACTGGGAAAAAATTTGTATAAATATTAAAATAGTTTCGCGAGCCATTGTATCTCGAATCTGTAGCCAAATAACGTGATAACGTGATAACGTGATAACGTGATAACTTGATAACTTGATAACTTGATAACGTGATAACGTGACACAGATTACGCAAATAATAATTGCCGTAGTCGAGCATAAAGATAGGATTGTACGAAGAACGATTTAGAAGCGTTTGTAGCAGAAGATATTCAAGGCCGGCAGTTGTTTTCAGATTGGCCCTGAAAAGCGACACCCTACGAAAGGGCGGTCTTACAATTATACGCGTGATTGTCTGTTACTGTTTGAAATGCACGCCTGACCCGTCATAATCCGCGAGCCAAAAGCTCGCTCGTCATTCTAAAAGACGGCAACGCTCGAGGTCAAACGGTGGGCGTTCACGACGTCATGCAAATGGATTCGAGTCCCTTAGCCATTTCCCAATTTTTCTGCCGGTAGCGAGGTCGAAAAGCGAATCGATCGAACGTATCGGAGAACGGTAGTTGCACTATTTTTCCTTCGTTTCGTTTGATCGAATTATCGCGTATAAAATTAGTTCGAAGATCGGAACGAAGCAAACGTAGAACATTTAAATGGAAGTTTGATGGAGTAGCATGTAGAACGTTTGCGTTTTCATCGTCATCGTTTGCAACCTTATATGAATATGTATATGTGTATGTATATATTAACTATACGAATATGTATTGCATGAATACGTAGCGTGTTAGACACAGAAAGATTGGAAAATTGTTAATGTACGATTTACGTAGCTTTAAAGCTGCTATGTATTGACTTTTCGCCGGTATTATCGTTAGAATATTATAATACAGTCAAAAATTCTAGAAACAAGCAAACGTATCTTCGAGTACTAATTATCTAAGTGCTGATTATCGATACACCCTGGCTGTTAAAAATTTCTGTTTCTGACAAAACTAAAAACTAGTTTTAAACTAATCGAAACACGTGTAACGCGTCTCCGATAATAAATGGCTTTGGTTAGTAGTAGTAATTAATCCTGATATTTAAGGGCTTGAAACCGATGATTATTACCGTTATGTTTGAATTATTATTGTTAGGTAGAATTGTTAGAAAATTCTGCCGGAGGGAAACCTCGCGGAATTCAGCTATAGGTCGTAAAAAATTTCTTCCTTGACGCATTTCATTCTACGCGTATATAATTTCCTTCCAAGATCGTTAAGATCTATCCCCGCTCTTTTCAATTACTTTTTCTGCTCTTTTCACGGTACAACGAGGAGAAAAAAAAAAAGAGTCCCATAAAAATTCATAGTGAAATTGCTTCTCTGCAAATTCGCCCTACTTTCCTATATATACAGTTACTAAATATACATATATGCATAGTACAGTGAACCACGAAAGTCTACAAACACCTATCGACTTTCGTATATCTATCTATCTCGTCAAACTCGACTCGCCGAACAGACTAAAAACTCGCTTACAGATATACACCTCGAAGAAATTTCAAAAATTAAGATTTTACTCGTAAACGCGTTGGGACAGCGTTACATCGGAAGTTGGAAAACTTGTCATTTTTGTTTTAATGGTAGGGAGCAAATGATAGCAAGATGATATTATCGATGTTTATTTAGGAGAAGGAGAAGGACCTACGAGGTATCGCGTATAATTACGCGTATCGCTTTCATGATTTCATATATATATATATATATGATAGACTTCTTTTGTCCTTAGTAAAGACGAAAGTGAATAAATCGTACTACGTTTCACCGATATGTGGCTTAACGTGCAAGAGGAAATTCGAAGACGATGGTATTCTTTTCCTTATAATACTTGATATTTCATATTTGACGGTTTTACGTAGACTTTTCTATTATTATACGAAATAAATAATACGTAATACGCAGTTCTTACTCTAATATCTTTTACTCTAAAATACACGATGCAAACTCCCCCCCGCGTAAATAAAACTGAAGTAAATCCCTTCCACGTTCCACATAATCTTTCACCTTCGTTTCCATTCGATGGAAAACGATTATCGCTCGATTTCTAACCGCGAAAGAATCGATGAAACGTCCCCGTCGTTAATTAATCGACCACGTCGGACAGATACGAGTGAAACACGACGTTTTCTCGCGCGGCTGTGAGCAAACGAATTCGAAGGGCCGTAAGAGGAAAGACGCGTGCAGGTAGCAGGAAACATAGGCCGGTTTCATCTTCAAACCTGCACAAATTCTCATCGTCGAACAGCAAAATTTCCACGGAATAAAGAAGCATTTGCTACGAATCGTAACCAAAGACAATCGTCTTTTCCAGTGATTTCCTTCGAAATGTTTCCATGGAATGGTGAAACACCGTATAAGCCACGTGTATAACGCATAAAACAGAATCGCACTTTCACCCGTATTACATGTAAAATAAGCAAAAAATTTGAATAAAAAATCAGAAATTCTATATTCCAATCACGTTCGGCGCGAACAAGCGAGCTCGGTCTTTACGAGCGTTTTACAATCGGTTTTCGGGCCTGCATGAACATCCTCGCCTTGTATTCTGGCCATTCCAGTAACTGCTGTTCGACGATATCGGACATAGAAACGGGGTGGTCCCGATTCGATTCAAAATGCTATCTGGCCATTCGTATACTCCAAGATTTTCTACCCTCTTTGCAGCTTAGCTACGTCGAGGGCGAAGCTTTTCCCGGACTTGGATAAGATCTCTCTGAAGATGGGCCAAAGTCGCGTCGAGAATCAATCCTAGCGGCGTTTCACGGTTCGCCCCAAACAATTTTTGCAATGACTCTTCGGCGTATAACTGGCGGGCATACTTGAATTCATTCGTTCGATCGCTATCTTTGATCGCTCGATATTCGAACGGAAAGGAAAACGACGGAAAGAGATGGTGGGAAATTTTATTTCCCTAACGGTTTTCTGAAACATTTTCGGATCAGAGTAAATCAAACTTTGATGAAGTATTGGTAAATCGTAATCAATAATCAATCATATATATGCCGGAGACAAAAGGACACCGAGCTTTCCCTTCGAAATTCCGTGAAGGGTTTCCGATACTTCAACTTTATTAACTCGATATAATGGTCCGAGAAACTTGAGATAATGAGCTTGGGCCCGAGGCGACAACTAGTCGCCGAACGTAGCCGCGATCACGGGATGAGTGTTTTGCTTAGCAGAGGTGTGGAGTGGTTGTGTAGTTCTTCTTAGAAAAAGGGATGTAGCGGCACACGGACTCTAGGACAAAGCAAGCCACGTGTGGCTTTGCCTCGGAAGTGTTTATATTATGGGCCACACGTTGTATTAACGATTGAACTCCGGGCGGAAAGAGTGTGGCCGCTGCACGGGATTGCCTAGCTACGGCGGTTGGAATCTGTTGATATCCCCGACCAATATGAAAACAAATGAACACGATCGCAAGGAGAGGAAAATCTTAGTCGGTCGAGCATTCGCGCGATCTCCTTGGTGAGTTACGCATCGTCTTACGAGCAAATATACCTAGCAATCCGAGAAAACGTTATTTTGTGCCTCAAAAGTACATTTTACGATTAACAAAGAGTTATCCCTGTGATCGCGGATTCGTTGTCGAACCCAAGGCCATTGTTATTACCGCCTAATTACCGCGATCTTTTGTAAATCGTGTATTATTTGTACTGGCGTTAATAAACATTATTGATAGTCGCGACAATGACTGATTCTCGTGAGGATTCGTTGCACGCCCCTAATCCTCATTTTAATGTTAACCCGACATATATATATATATATATATATATATATATATGTTCTTAATAATATTAGGCGAATAACTCTGTAATCGGTATCGACCGATTTAAACGTTTTAATGGATGCAAATGAGAAATGATAAGGTGTTGGGCAGATTTAGACTAGGATTGATCGCTGGGCGTTATTGTAACTTGTTCTTCTTTCGGATGTTTTCCCCGAAGGTTGTGCGTGGGAGAGAGGAGGAACGTGAAAGAGGAGGTCAAGGATTCCATATATAATATCGGGGGTTTCGCTCGGGGGAAAAACAAGTGGCCATGCACGACTGTGTTGGTATAGCTTTTATTTTCACTAACTTTTCACCAACAGCTTCGTAACAAGTGTCTTGCAACTCCTACACGATCATCTTCCACTTGACTCTAATTACTTTCATTTTTGTTTCACTGCTGCTTTCTCAATAGGCCAACTTTACGTACGTATTTATTTTATCATCATCATCGTCATGATTAATTTTTCTTGACGATACGAGTAATACGTACGAAAGATTGTTATATCGTTGTAATTTATTACTTTATATTCAATTTATATTCATAAACAGTAGTTTCAGAAAATCACATTTCTAAACGTTGCACTTTTATAGCACAATTATCTTATATAGAGAGCACTGACAGGCGGGCGGGAAGGGGGGTGTCTGTGTGAAACGGACAAATACACTCTGAATGAATTAAAAATGAAAATAATTGTTAAATCCCGTACGATATTAAAATAACTGAAGCATTTATAAATGCTACTGATATACTTGTGAAATTGTTTTATTAGTTTTATTCGTGGAATATGTTTCATATGGTGGTGCACAATCGCGGGATAAACGTGCAATATTCTGCGCACGATCGCTTTTTCGATCGACCTGTCTGTATCTCAGTTTTAATGCGAAACTATGACACGATGAAACGGATACAGTTTTGTTTGAGAAGCTTTCTATATTGGAACCAACGCTTGTTTTAACCGAAAACAAATACATCGCTATTACGTTTTCCCCGTTTCGTCGTTTCTCTATCTTTCGTTCGGTCCTTCTCGTTGAAATGTATTATTTCGGCGAGAAAAGCGTAACGAACACTAACCTATTATAATGGAGCAGTTTTGGTCGGTGGGAGTAGTACCAGTATGAGAATTTTGTCAAAGTACGTAGATCAATGTAAATAAATTAAAAAGACAAAATCGCGAAATCCTATTACTCGATCCTGTTTCGTTTCTGTTCTCGCGACTATTTTCTTACGCGTTCTGCGTTACCACCGCACATCGAACGCACCAATTATCCCTCGGGCTACTACAGTTCTCGCGTACATTCTAAAATTGCAATGAATTCCATTCTCTCGCTAATTATCCCACTCGCCCGCTCTCATCTAGATCTTTTATCGACCGTCAGTCGTTAAAAAATCTCAACAACCTTCGCTTCACTTTTAAATAAACGCGAGGATTCGTCTAACTGTAGCGGACATGTAAAAGGATCTAGTCTGAATTTTGTATTTTGTACACGATACAGAGAAAAAGGTGAAAAGGAAATCAATTAGACTTTTCTCCGGCATCACTGTTCGTACCATGACGTTTGCGATAAACGTCGAACGTCCTGTAACCCGTCATGTAAGAATTTCAGATCCGTGTCGCGTACTTCACCAACGTAGTCGCGACAGTCGTGTCTCTAACGAGATTTCAAAGTATTTCACGTAGCCGATATAAACGTACAAAGTTTCCAAGAGCGTCGAAATATTTTCGCGAGCCATTGTGATATCTAGCGAGGAAAAAGGGGACAAAGGGGACGAAGGGGCGGATGAGTTGGAGGGGCGAATATTTTCGAGCAGCGAGATGCACTCGAGAGTCGGCGATCTTTGGCCGTGAACGCGAAACGACGAATACCGGACGGTTCGATTCAGTCAAGGACGGTCGAGTTTCAGCAAAAGTCGCGGAGAGAGAGAGAGCTTTCGGTCGTGTGCACAGGGTCTCGCTAACGCGAAGCCTTTTCACCGACGAGATTATGGAACATCGATATTTTCGGCCCGTGACCCAGTTGCCATTACGCCGCGAGGGAAAGTAGAAAGAAGAGGAGGGGAGGAAAAGGATATCCAGATGGAACGAAATACGAAGGGTTAATCAGATTGGCGAATAGAAACGTGCTGCTTTATTGGTACGGGACAACCCTGTTCGAGGTATTTGTTAAATAAAGCGCTCGTATTTGTTCGCCCATCGGCATTTTCATTTCGTGTTTGATAATTTATCGGTGCGAATTTTTGTTACGCTAAACGCGTTACTTCCACGCGTAATATTAGATCGATTCGTAAATGAAACGCCTTTTTTCCAGGTCCCAAGCATCTACAAATCGGGATATATAATAGTTTAGACACGGTGTGTGTTCGATCCCGAAATCGTACAGGGCTTTCGTCTCTATATTTTCATCGATATTCAAGAGTATTGGATTTCGATCGAAAGATTTATACTTTTGTTATATTTTCAAAATCATATAGCGAACGAGTATTTGCGAAGAAGCGAGATCCGCGTCGTTTTTCCGCAATTAAAATCTAACGTCGCCGTGTTCGCTGATCGGTTCTATGGAAAATTTCCACTCACCTTGGACCATAGCGATTTTTCTGAACGTAACGCACGATAGTATCGAGATTATCGTGGGAACCGAGCATCGAGCAAGACACGCGTGCCAACCGTTGGAAGAACGAGCATGCTCGAAGACAAAGGAAAATCGGTGTGCTCGATTTAAACGACGTTTATCGAGGCGCCCGATGTTCCGTATTGTCGCCGTTGTCGATACATTTAAGTTAGGTCACGCGCCGTAAAGCGAAACGCCTCCATCGGCTGTACGCGACCGAAATTCGTATCGACGATTCTTTCTTTTTCCGATAATCGAACGCCGCGGTATGCGTATCGTGTTTCGAGTCCGCGACGTAACATCTCCACTAGCAATGGAACCGACTCCTCTGTTCCATCGTTGCGCGTTGCAACGTGAAATGGTGAAAAAATTCTTTTCGATGCTTTGTCAAAATAACCATAATTTTGACAAAATAACCAGCAAAGGTAATTCTATTGCTCGTAAAATGTCTTTCTTCTCTCTTCTCGAACGTTTAACGAGCTTTGAAGTTAACGTGTAATTTCAACGGCTGGAGAAAATGCTAAAACATTCGAGAAATTTAGTTGCAGGCTTCTCTTGCCTCTATGATATTCCATGTGAAAATAGGGGCAGAAGAATCGTGCAACAGGCACTTTGTCAAATCTCTTTTAAACAATCACGACGAATAGAAAAGTTACGAGAGAAAGCAGGGGGGCTGGCTGTTAATAGATTACGCGCCAGTGGTAAATCAGCAAATGTCAGATAATAATTCGCTGCCATAAAACGACAAATTGCTAGTAAAAATAACGCGGTAGAGTAAAGGCGATTTATGACCATCATCCTAAATGCAGTTGAAAGCAGTAAACGCGCAATAAAAATACGATTATTACACGTCTATACTCGTGAAAGGGGGCAAGGAAAGTCGTTTAAACGGTTATCTAACTTTGTGAATTGATATTTGCTTTAACGCTGAACCTGACTCGACCTACTTGGTCGTTAAAAATGTCACCATCAAGGATGTCTTTGCATCTCTGAATCAGTTATATAGACTGTTTTACTCGTCGTGCGATAAAAGTTCCTCGAAACCATGTTCCGCTTGTTTTTACTTTTTCTCCTGGTCTCCTGGTTTCATTTCTATTGCCTGTTAAACAAATACGCGCAGAACGAAAGAAATTTCTATTTCGATAGATAGAACGAATTTCCTTCGTTATAACCGGAAAAATATTTTGCATAAACCGTTACACCCCTATCGCATCAACGATCTTACTAACTCGTTTAATCCTGTTCTTTTTTTCACCTTTATACGTATGAACCGCTGTCTATATTATACATCGACGGATATTATTCAAACACGGTAGTCTTTAAGCTTAAAATTTGCCTGCTGATTTCCAAAAATTCGAAGAAAAATATCGAAAAGAGGATATGGAAGCGCGAAGAAGAAGAAGAAGAAGAAGAAGAAGAAGAAAAAGTTTCGCTAACCAGAGGGAGAAAGACAATAGTCAAGAAGTAACCATTCTCGGCGATTCGACGAAGATGACGAAAACGCTCGGTCTGTCCCGAATGATGATTAATCGGCAAGATTGTCAGCGATATTTTGATTTTCAATCGTTTCCGTAACATCGTCGAGTTCGATGAACAGGAGAAACGACGGGTGAGACGGCTGGCTGGCAGCAGAAGCTGGTTCAACCTACCTGGTCGAAAAAAATTGGAAATCCATTATTAACCGCATCCAACGTTGACAGGTTATTTGCCGTGAAAACAATGAAACTGATTGATTCGTCCGTCTGAAAAATAGTGTATCACGTGGCTTCCGTACGCGCGACACGCGAGAACAGCTTTTAAAATGGAAAGATATTACGCATCCTGTTATTACTTCTGTTTGTATTTCTTCGAGTTTTCGAGATATCGTATTTCCAGGTGCAGACAAAATAATTAATTAAGGTTTAAGATTTGCGACCCCTTCAATAATATCCCTGTGTTCGATCTCTTCCCAATCCTTTTGCGTGTAACCGATTGATATTCGAAGATAATTAGCCGTCTAAAACGATTATATAATTCGTATAGTGCGCTTTCTATTTAGACATTTCCATTAACATGTCCCAACAGAACCATATAGGTAAGAAAGCCGCGTAATTAACAAAAATAATACACACCAATTTACTAATGGAATAATAAAAACGACCGGTAGAGCCAAGCGTTTCCACTTTAAAAAAGGCGTCTCTTCTTTCAGGCGTAACTGCAAAAATAAAGAATAAACCTGCCGATAACAACTCGTTCGTACGAGAAAGCGGTTTTTCATAACGCCGAAAGCAACAACAAACTATGAAACACCGATGCTGCCGTCGAGTTAATCCAAGTAGCATGCTTACGTGCAATAATAAAGGGAGTAAACGAAAAAGAGAAAGGAAATGCACAGCGGTGGCGTTTCGATGATCCGCAGGCAAAATCTAAATCTTGCGCTTTTTTTTCATCTTTTACAGCGACGCGTAAAAGTTCCGCGTTGTCGCAGAGATGGATTAAATACGAATGTTTGAAAATAGATTTCGAGGCCAATTACATCCGGCGGAATGCGCCACCGACGGTCGAAGAATCAATTTGATTTGTCACGATACGCTCCGTTTCCTCCAACTTTTCGCACCACTTTCGCCGGAAGAATGCATTTCACGGTCCGCGACGTTACGAGCCTCGCGTACGCCAGTCGCGTGCAATAGCAGAGAGCCCATTCGGGCTTTTTTCGTTTCGAGCATCGACCTGTTCGAATCTCGTTCCTCCAATCGAAAAGAAAAAATAATGAGCGGTGAGAAAAGAAAATGCAGAATACTTGGTTTGTCGAAGAATTTATTGATCAGGATGCAGTTAAAATACGTCTGTACAAATTAGAATACCGCTAAATATTACGTATTTTCACGCAATATGTTTGCGTGCAAAGAGTTGTTGTTTTTAATTTATTTTTAAAATGTATAAAAATAATTGCTCAATTTTTCGGAAAAATGGTCGTTTTATATACGATGCTATGCCACCGTTGTATCTTAAGTAATAGAATTTGAAATATAACGAGAGAATGATAACGAGAGAGAGAGAGAGAGAGTGACGATAAAAGAAAAAATTAAGTAGGAACCGACCAGAAGGAAAACGAAGAAGTTTAATCGTTCCAATTAGGATCATCGATCGTGCCTTCGAATAATAATCGATCGACGCGTCTCTCGTCCCAATCGCGTAATTCGCAATTAAACAAAATGCACCGAAGCAGGTAGACATTTAACAAAACCGGCATTACGATGCGGTCGGAAACGACGTGGTCGCTTTCAAAGCCACCTTGTGACAATGACGGCCTTTTAAATTAATTGAATTGCCATCGGCCGTACGGTGCGAACGATTTCACCATAATTGTGTACGGCGCTTTGCATCGCCAAATTTCTGCACGATTAACCGTTGCTATTTGATGAAATTGTTCAGCAAGTTTCACCGCGATTTATTTGTCCGATACGTGTACGATAGCTGGCCACTTTATTTAATCGTACGTTTCATCGTCGAATGCTTTCCGGACTTTTATAAAAATCGACAAATCTAATTTTAATAGAACCCCGATATTCTACAAATATCTGTATTAATATTATTGAATTCTCCTCTACTCATATTTGTATATCTGATCGAAGAGGAATACGTATTTGGAAATTTTCATCCATCTGCTACTCAGTTTGATATTCAGTTTGCAACCTTTGCACGTTTTATTTCAATTTTCTTTCGTAACTTTTACTGCTTAAACTTACATTTCAAGGTCGGAGAACCTTCCACGATCTGTTATCGTAATTAGAAAATATAAATGCATCGATTTCTTTATTAACACGGCCGCAACAACCAACATTCGCAAATGTTACGATCTCTGTTTGTCCGTTTTGTAGGAAACGACAAAAAACGACGTTAGCCTGCAGGACGCTAACCACCTTGCGTTACACACGGTGGACGCCCGCGTCCCACGAAACTGTCTGTCTGACCACCTGTCGACAGCGAAAGCACTCGATTTTTCCGCATCGTGACACTCGGCACGCGGAAAATACTAGCGACATGCTACGAGTTAATCGTTTTGCGTCGTGAAATTCGCGGCTTCACGGAAGCCTTTCTCCCGAAATTGACGGATATCCTCGGACAAATCGAATAGAAAAATGGAAAACCACGAAAACTCTGAACGAATAAATAATGCGAAACTTTTACGGTCAAATTTTAGGTTTCGTAAGATCACGTATTAATTAGTATTATATATTAAATGTATATTATATACGATACGATGTGATAATATAATACGATATAATATAATAGAACAACGGTTATTTAAACTGCTACAAAAATTTCTCGCTTATACGCGCGACATCTTACTACGTACGAACATTTCTTCTATATATGAACAAGATAAATATCACTTTGTTATTTCATTCCTTTATCTCGGACGTTATATCCGAATATTGTTTGAATTTTTAACAAATTCCATTATAGGGTGATACTGGTTTGAAAAAGAAAAAGGAAACGTACCTTTTGTATGAATTATACGAGAGATAGGGGCAAAAATATTCCATACGATTCGTTTATTAATCATGGATACTGATTCGAGAGCGATCGGTCCGGGGATCGAAAACGAGCCGAAAACTTGCGGAATGATTTTCCCACCCAGGTTTCCCTGGAATTCAACGAAAATTGATCTTACAGCGGAACGTGACCGCTGCTGCCGTCGCGGCGCGCCGGGGCGGCATGTCGTAAATCTCGAAGCTCGTAGCGATTAGAAAGACGTATGTTATCACGGAATAATCTTCTAGAGTGCCCTATCTTCGTATTTCTCGCTCGTTCTACGTTCTAGTCGCCGCGTGTGACTTTCGCGTTCCAACGATCGATCGCCGACGCGATATTATCTGCGTTGCCCTCGACGTTCGCGTCTCTCTTGTTCAGGGTTGCCTTTGAACGGTGACCTACGAACACCCGACCTCTCGATTTCCTTTCAGGGTCTGCGAAATAGCCGCGGAGAAAAAAATATCGCCCGTGACGCGACAACGCTTCAAGAGGATGTATAATAGACATGCGATTTTTATCGCTTTCACGGCATCATAACGTTCGTTTGATATTTTCAGGCGTCGAAAATGCCACACAAGGCGGTGAGAAAAATTATCGGCGCATACGCTTGCTTATTTTCCAACTCGTACGCGCTTCTCTCCTTTTAATTCACGCCTCTCTATCGCCAAGTGTACGAAACTTTGTATATTTTAAACGCGTTTTAAACTCTTACTGCTTGAACGTGTTTATCCTTCGTTGAATAGAATCGTCGAATAATCAGAATAGATCGTCTCGATGGGCAAGCCTGGCAACAGAGATGCGTGTCGTTGGAAGACGCCGTCCCTCGGAAAACAGCGAACTTTTGCGAAATCAAGCGTCGTCCCGATCGGTTCGTTCATATATCGGGCAACTGTCCTGGAAAAAGTCACGAACAAACAGAGTTACCCCGTTGGACGGACACTGGTGGTGATCGACAACACTGCCTATTGAGAAAGTTTGAGTCCCTCGAGTTTGCCATCTTGGTATTTGAAACGAGCCATGACCAAAAGAATCAATTCCAAGAACGAACACACAGTCGAAGCGTAGTGCAATCTCGAATCGCAAGAATCGAATTTTCCGATCGACTCGCCAACGAAATTCTTTTCACTGTGAAATTTTCGTTCGTTCGCGGAGGATCGATGTTCACCGGGAAGCCGATCTTCTCTTTTTCCAGCATGACCAGCATCCCCCCTTTTGAAACGATAAAACGATTACAAGCACAGTTTCGATGGTTTTGCGTGTGTTGGAATCACAGATGAGCGTAGAAACGTAACGGAGCAGACTGAAAATTGCGCAACATGGGATACCGCTCAAACGCGGATCGCCTTTAAGATCGCTCAGCGTCGCGACACGTAAGCAGACTTTTTCTTTCATCCGAGTTACGTAACCTACGAGATCGAACCGATGGAACAACGCTATTCTCTTGGATGAAGCGACCTTGAATTTTTCTACCGCTAACCCGTGCAGTTTCTCCAAAACGCTATCTTACAAACGTTTCGAAGCGTACGAGCGAAACACGTTTGAAAGACCTAACCCCCGAGGACAGAGGCAAATGTATACCAGGATAAGCCATAAATCAGATTGCTGGGATTTCGATTTGGGAAACAGGAAAATTCCAAAATTCCAGCATTCAGAAATTCAGAAGAATAGGAAAGTCGAAAGACCGGGAAGTTTGAAAATTCGAAAATGAGGAATTCGACAGTTCGATGGTTGTTAAATTCTTCCCTGAATTAGAATAAATGAAAATTCGGTGATATTACGATCCTTGTATCTTTGAAACCGAAATGATTGCTGAAAATTCCACACAGTGTCAGAATTTCACCTCCTACCTTACATGGCGGTATAGACTCTCCCGATGTGTAGAAAGTTGATTATTTATGTAGCTTGTATCGAGGCACGATAGCGCCAAGGAGTCTGGAGGTCGAGCTAAACCGATCCAACGTATGGAAACGTGCATAGGAACGTTCGTAAAAAAAAAAGTTTTCAAATGCCAGCTTCAAACGTACCCCGCCCAACCTAACCGCACACAGTCTTAAACACAGTCGTTCAACGTTAGTTGAACAACGTCGGAAGACGTTCGATTCGATCGGATTTGCTTCGATTCGCGAACCCAGTGTGCCTTGCACTTTCAGCGGATAAAAAAGTGTTATTCGACGATCGGACGATGGAGAAGACGATGAAATTGTTAGATAACGTTATCAATTGTAAATGATTATCAACTTGATTCCGAAGAATTTCAACTCCTACCTGATATATTTCATTTGTTTCGTTTCTAGCGTGATGATTCGACGAGAAACGCTATTATCACGCTGTAAATGAAAGTTTCTACGTTTCTTTCGCTCGATTCGATTCGGGCAACACGTTTTCTCGATGGAAAAGTAGCTTCGATCCACGTACGCGTTATTTCCGCTTCGAATTATCCGCAATTCGAGAGCCCCGATCCTCGTTCGTGCGAGTACGCCGCGCTAACTTAACGAGAGCTTAAGGTCGAGCTCGCGACCGACGTTGCATGCTCGTAAAAACGACGATTAAGATAGGAATCTCGATGTCGATGGGAAAAGTGGTGGCAAGGTCCAAAGTCGTGTACGTATTCGCTCTAATAAGGTCGAAAACGGCCGCGACCGAGACCTCTCGTTTTCCTCTTCGTCTTCGCCGATAGCGCCGATGATGCTGATCTACCAGAGAATTTTAAAGGTTAAAAGAGATTATAATCAAACCATCGTCTTCTCGCTAATGTTTGTTCGCTTATTCTGCCAACGAATAAGGTGCTGACGATTGGCTTGGATATAGTAATCACGTACTCTATAGATCGGTTCATCTCGCACACAACTACATTTAGTTATTCGCAATTGCAGCTTCTGTAATTCCGAGATTAATCCAGCGTTTATTTGTTTCATTTGTTCGTTCGTTTTGCATTATTCAATTGTTGCGCTTTCAAATTCTCCAGTTCTTTGGGTTTACGAATCATCGAATATTTGTCGAACAAATTATTTCTAAAACATGATCCTCCGCTTGGATTTATTCGCAAATAACTTTGTTTCTTTCATTTGGCCACACGACTTTTTACTGATCATTTATGTATATGTAGAACGTTACACGATATTAAATGAATTCTTTGACGCTGGTTCAAATAATTTCACATCGAACAAATGGAACAACAGGGAGCGATAAGCGAGACCGTGGAATTCCGTTTTCTCAGTTTTCGCGTAAATCGGCCGAAAATGCTTTGTAAAAACCGTGGGCAAACAAGAACTGATCTTCTGTACATCGTGTTCGATAGAGATTGTCACGCTGAACCGATAAAGCGCTAGCTACTTTTCCCGCGGTTTCGCTTAAAAACGTTTGCCAGTGCTTTTAAGATTTTAATCTGATTAAAGCGTCTCGCGGAACAACGTTTAATCCACTTGCGGAACGCTTTGTTAATAATTCATTTACCAATGTCCGGTTCGATTGTCTCGGAAAACTGGACGGCTACTCGGCCGACGTTCCGACGATAACAACAATGACGTTGCAGCACGAAGAAACGTTCCAGATAACCGATAAAAGGAACGAAAGCGGTTTTAAGCTTTTCTTATAGCTTGTGAACCGTTGTTGCGCAGCATTGCTACTCATTTTCCACTCTTTTCGGACCATCTGGCGATCCGAATTCCTTCGAGAATGAGCCTAATAAACGATGCGTTAATTTTATCGCGAGAATGTTTTCTCATAGAATCGGGTTATTTTGTATTATATTAGAGTTCCAATTATCGGAACATCGATTCACGGAACGATCGAGAAACAAAGCGAAATAAAAATCGGAAGTAGGAAGAAATGTAAGAATTTTCATTGACGATTATTCGACGAATTGAATATAGTATTCGTTTGCGTTTGATAATCGGTTCTACCGTCTTTCCTTCGTCGATATTTGATTACAGACTATATTTTAGGAAAAGCAGGCAACGATAAAACCGATGGAAATGCAACGTGAAATATTCGTTAAGAAAACTCACGTATTAACGAGCATCTATTTCAAGCTGAAGCGCGTAAGGTGCGGATTAATCTCGAGAGTGCACCATCCGATGAAATGATTCCTGCACAGTGAAAAAAGTCAAGGATCAGAGTATTTACTCCGCTTGGCCGGATTCCGGAACGTTGCGGATGAACGTCCAAATCTAAAATATCTTTTTCAATTGAAACAAATAAAGTGGAAAATTAACTTGAAAAGTTTCATTTATCCGTAGAAAGTCACTTTGTAGAAGCAAATATCGATAACAATTGCAATCGATTCGATCGAATAGGTGACGAATATTTGCGACCAATATTTACGTCGAATATTTGCGAAAATGAAATATAAGCCATCCTTAAACCCTCTATAGTTAGTCTTTTCTGTTTATTCCTATTTCCCTTCCCCCCCCCCTTGCTACCATTCCTCTTCCCCTTTACATCGTCTGTTCTCTTAAAAAACATTTTTCATTCGCGTAAATAGTTCATCGTTCTCGATATAATTTTTCAAATACCGGCACAACTTATATCCATAAATTTTTCAGAATGCCGTGGCTGAACGAATCTGCGGCAAGTCGTGCGATCTTCTCACGTGACTCTACTCGTTGAAAAATTCATAAGTTCGGAATTTCAGCTGATCGTAGTAGCGCCGATTATATTCTATCGCTGTTTGCACGCAATCGATATTATCGATTCAAAGAGTTCAAAATATCGAAAGTATCGAGCGATTTCGCGACGAAATCAACAACGCATCTTGTTTGCGGTGAAACGTTCGCTTATTAAAATCGGTAAATCGACTCCGCTAAACATAATTTCTGACAGTTTTCGGTTATTTAAACATTTTTCGATCGCGCAAGTTCTAGCCTCTCGATATCCAAGGATCGAGTAACACGCACCAACACAATTCTCTGATACGCTCCAGTTCTGTTCTTTTTTCTTTTTTTTTTTTTTTTTTTTTTTTTTTTTTTTTTTTTTTTTTTTTTTTTTTTTTTTTTTTTTTTTTTTTTTTTTTTTTTTTTTTTTTTTTTTTTTTTTTTTTTTTTTTTTTTTTTTTTTTTTTTTTTTTTTTTTTTTTTTTTTTTTTTTTTTTTTCTTCTTTTTTTTACGTTTTCTTTTTACGTTTTCTTTTTACGTTTTCTTTTTACGTTTTCTTTTTACGTTTTCTTTTTACATTTTCTTTTTACGTTTTCTTTTTGCGTTTCTTCACGTTTTACGTTCTGCGTTTACACGTGTTCGTGTTTCACTTGATCTAACAGAAATTTTTGTTTAAGGATCTATAGATTTGGTCATATTTTTCATCAAGCAAATCGCAAAAGATTTGAAATAAAGAATATGATATTAGAATCTTTTTTCTCTGCTTCGCGTGCATTACCTGAGGCTTTGAAGTTATCGTGAATAGTTTTTCCAGATGATCAAGCGCTGTTTCCATTACAACGTTAACGAAATTTCAACAACTTTCGTTCAACGTACGCGATATATTCGTGACAAGTTTCCTGCGAAAAGTATTCCAGTACTTTCGTAAGTCAATGCAGATGTTTGATTCGAGCCGGTCTGATTTCCGTAGGCTCGCGAGGTACTTGTAAAAGCTTGACGATTGCAGGAACCTGGGGCATCGGTGCGGCAGAGAAGGGAGGCGGGAAGAGGGCTTCCGCGGCACCAGCGCCGAATATCGATCGTCCCACTTGTCAATTCGAGTAGAAAGCGATATACATATTTGAAAACAGTCCGCTGTAAATATCGAGAGCGCCTCCTGTCGGCCTATGTCACCCTCTCGGCTTACGCAATCGTGGAGGATAGAGGCGAACGGGGGCAAAGTAAGAAACCTGGTCTTGATCGCGTCGAAAAGCCTTGGTCTCCAACAAGTTCGATTCGATGTCGAAAGGTCGACGGTTGTCGCGGTGAGAAAATTCAAGTGGTCGACGACGTAAAATCGTTTTCAGGAACCAGGTAGTTCGAGGATGGCGTCGACTACTTTTTAACGAAGCTGAGAGTGAATTTGCGCTTGGATTTACAGTTTGCTTTAAAAAAAAAAATGTAATTTTTAATATATATCTTCCGATATTCGTCTCCTACGTTGTTGCTTATATCTTTCATTTGTTTGTTAAATTTATTTTTCAGATTTCCAGTTTTTCTTTTTCTTCTTTTCTTTTCGTTAGACTTTCGATATCTGTACTTACGACGTTTAGCCGATCAAATCTTTTTAACGACAAGGCGATATTTGTCAATCCTTGTCCGTCACTTTTATTCCCGACTCAATGTGTCTCGCGGCATTAAACAGAAAGATCGACAAAATGATACGATAAGTGGCTAAAATTCGAAATGTTTGATTAACATTAACGAGATCAAGCGTCTGTATATTCAATCGTAATAATTATTATATAATAATATAAATAATAATAATACGCATATATTCATATTGTTCAGAGAAATAAGAGATAAAGATTCATGTTCTTCGCAATTTTCCGTATCGTATCGAAACAAGAAACGAACGATATCGAATTATCTTCTTTTTTCTTTATTACGTATGAAATTCCTTGTTGCGTTCGTAATTCGCGGTTAAGTTTCAACGTTCTGAAACACTTCTCATACTTGATTAACACGCCTGTACCTGGCGCGAAGTAACTCGATCATACTGTCGTGACCAGCGCAGCTATTGTACGCGAATCATCCGGCTGCAACATCTTCACCCATCGCACAGGTAGAACGGGACCACTTTTCAAAATCGTACCGTTTATCCTGAACGGTGCAAGAACGGATAGGAACGTTGCTCGTACGCCAACATCGCCCTGGGGAGACCTAGGCCGGCATCCAGCGGTCCTTGACAAGATCAATTTAACTCCCCGGGCAATTTAGCCAGCATTTAGCGCTATTAACACGTAGAACGCTACGCGCCACTTTTACACGTATACGTTGCTCTGGGATAAATTGATACATTATATCGCATTCGCGAGTTTCTTATCCGACTATGCCCAAGTTATTCGCATTGTTGAGTTACTCAACGTGGACGTTAGTCCACGAAGTTTATCTTATTTTTCTTCAGGTTCTCTCCAATTAGCTTCTTCGGGAACCTACAGGTACTCTCTAGCGTTATCATCGAACGCCGCGTTATCGACCTTCGTATCTGTAAATTCCACTTCTCGCTCAACTTTCAAATTTGTATAAAGAGTGCGTCGAAATATCTGTACATTTTCTAGAATACGGCGTGACTAAAATTATTGGCTGCGTGAAAACTATTGGCTTAAATGGTCACCGATGACGACTCGACAAGACGGTCAACGTGTTAGTCCACTGTCTGCACTCGTGCAAGTGGGAGAACAGGGGCCGGGATTAGGAAACCGGTAGTCATTGGTGGAATAGTAGCGCGACGCAACATCGTCGCTACCAGTCGAGGCGCTCGTAACATCCATCACTGGTAAGACAGAGCCTTCGGTTCGTAGATACGCTGCCACAGTCAAAGGGTTTGCGTGAGCACGAATTAGCCACGGCAAACCGTGACCTTCGCCCCGACGGTATGCTTCGCGGCCTTTTTACGTGCTTTTTATAATATGTCTGTTTTCTTCTCTTTTTCTTTTTTTTCAACAACACGTGCACGAGTAATTATTTAGTTGTGCAATTATGGAAATAACGGTGTTGTATCCGCACGCTGTTTTGTAATAATACGTATGTTCGATGTTGCTAATTACATCGATAGTATCTTGAAACGTGTTTTCACTGCGTCGATGTCGGCTCGTGCGACTGAAAGACAGCGTTGCTACGAAATATTCTTAAAAAAAAAAAAAAAAAAAAAAAAAAAAAAAAAAAAAAAAAAAAAAAAAAAAAAAAAAAACAAAAAAAAAAAAA
>JACXIT010000166.1:104461-190582 GCA_014737525.1 Bombus difficillimus
TCCTGTACAGACCGATGTTTGCTAATTTTTCAGTCGTAGATATATAATCTTTCAGGCGTTGTTAATCGTCTTCTATAATTTTACTAATATGAAATTAACGTTTCCAATAGATAATTTTAGGTAAACTTTCAAGAGATCGAATCGACAACAACGATATTAAAGCTAATTTAAATCTTATTTAAACGTCAAGTTAATATCGTACCATTTTGTATTTACGTCATAAAAGCAACGTTGCTTGACGTAAATGTCAACTCTTGAGATTGCACAGCTCGGAGAATGAGAATAACGATCATGACGTATTTCCAGTTTTATTTCGTTACGAGTAACTTTTACGCAATCGTAACTTTTACGCGTCGTATTTCGGTATTTTATAATGTTATAACTGATAATTCTTAATAATGTATGTACAACGAAATAAATCGTTAATTTTGGTCATACAAAAGCCAAGATAACAGATCAAAAGAGAAAACAAACGGACGCTGCCAGTCTATCGCGAATAACATAATATTAAGTATGTAAAATAATACGTCGCATCGAATTTTCCGTTATTAGCCAAATGGATGAAAGGCCGGAGAACGTGTTGAAAAATGATTCGCGGACGTACGATATCCACGCATGAGATCTCACCGGAACAACGACGAATCACGTAGAACCAGTCGACTTGTTGTTAAAACGTACGAACAATCCGGCGATGCCATTCTCCTAAGGCGATCGAACCTTAATTTTTCAACGTCTGCCGTCGAAGGCTTTGCCAATTATCGCGGAAGCTGACCATTTTGACTCGCGACCATTTTCCTTTGCCGTAACTTCAAACGTCGAGGACAAGCGAAAAAGCTACCTAAAATTTCGACGCTTTGAAGTTAGATCGTCCGACTTTTCATTTTTCTGCTATAAACGACGGATCTTGTGACCCTTCTTTATCTTGATGATGATATCTATCCGTCTATAAATATATACGTGTTTTAATTCATTCGTGCCGTTTAGACGCGTCATTTTCATTTTGCGTTAAAGACTACAAGTTTCCCTTCGAAGCTTTGGTCAATTATTAGGGTTGATGGAACCGATGTATGTAATTTATGTCAATTTTAAGGAAATTGCAAAAGCTTCTTTCCTTTTCTTTTTTTCCTTTAATCGAGAAATAAACATAGGCACTACCATTATATATATATATATATATATATATATATATATATATATATAAAATATAATACTATACAAATTTTTATTAAATTAGTATTTATAATATTATAAACAAGGTTGCAATTGATTAAATTGATTAAATTGATCAAAATGATTAAAAACAACTGACAGTGCTGTTCGTTCTAAAGTATTAATAAAAAAAGAAATTGTTAAAAGGAGGTTAAGTGATAATCGGCTTACGATAATGTTACGAGCGTATTTCAAAGCAGTAGTAAAAGAGAATAAATAATAATACCGAAATAAAAGGACGTTTGCCGATTAGTTCGTTACTTATCGTTCGACTCTGCTGGTATCGTCGATCTTATTTATTTAGAAAATTTTTATCAAACTCGATACTTTCTACCATCGAAGAAATTTCATGCAAGTTACGAAACATTTTTCGTAAGAAAAGCAAAACGGAACAAATAACAATGTGAAGATAAAGAAAGTAGCGGCGGTTAATCTTTACATGCTCTTCGGAGTTAACATTGGGAGGGTAATTGCAGCTCTCGTGACAAGAATATAACGAGCCACTTTTCCTTCGTCATGCAGTCCGGAAATTTCCTTGTTTACGTAACCAAAAACAACTTGTCCGTCCGCGATAAAGCTGCATTCGCAACGTTCCAAGAATAAAAATACCCCGTCGGTAACTGTCACCCTGACCTTCCACGGCTACCCACCCCTTCGTTTTCGATCTGTTAACCACCATTCAGCTCGAACGTTGCCGATGATGTGGAATCGTGCGAGGTCAAGGCCACTGGTCGAGAGACACAAGAAATCCTATCGGAACGTATATAGAACGTGTTTGTTGGCATCGAAAAAACGATCGAAAAAACGATCGAAACGCAAACAACCCTAACTATGTTATCCGGTAAACATCGTGAAAGTATAGACCGTGAAGATCGAAAATTATTGAAACATCAACGAGATAAAAGCGAAAATTATAACGCACGCCGTTAGCCGCTCTCCTCGATCGTGACGCTCCTGCTAACTTTTACCAGAACAAAATTCCAACGATGACAGGATACGTTTAAGGGTCAAGGTCAGCTGGCCGGCGAGTCCTTTGCGCATCAAGAACGGAAGAGGGGCGGCTTTGTAGCGGATCCGTAATTTCGTTGCAACTGCAGTTGAACAGACGCGCTCGTAAATTTCCCGCACGTACTGTGCTGTTATTAATGACTGGTCATTAAAGGCGACGCAGAATCGAGCACGGTTCCTTTACCGTTTGTGCTTTTCAACCGTTTCATCCCCCTTTTGGTTTCGATCGCGCCACGCGATCACATTTCCTCCATTCGTTCGATTATTTCTGCGAACCGTGACTCAAAACGTTGTAGCAGCGCTGTATCAGTATGTGTTGTTTATCGGTAGTTTCTAACGATCATCGATTTGAATCTTACGACTAGAAAGAAACAACGATTCGAAATTAGAAAATGAAGCTATTTTTTTTTTAATATTATACGTTCGTTCGTTCTTTCTTTCTTTCTTCTTTTCTTTCTTTGTTCAAACAATCGTTGAAAGCACGGTTACATCGATTCTCATTTAAAGAATAATTTAGAAATACGATCGATAAACAAAATTTAGTTAGTGTTTTAAGTGTTTAAGGTTTTATGCGTGATATTAACGCATTTTTAATGTAGATAGAAAGAAGATACTTATAATTATGTTTATTAATTTATCGTTCGTTTGTTTCGCTTGTTATTCGTTTCGATTATTTATTCGTTTAATTGTACGTAATTACGATCGATTGTTGGGGATTTGGAGTAGCCGTCGGTTACGCCCCGTGACTCGTTACCTAAACCAGACTCTATGCCTCGGCCAAAATGATCACCGGATGTCTAAACACGCTTATTACGCGCTCTCTCTCTCTCTATAATCATAAATTTTAGCATTTTTTATAGATAATGAATTTTATAGATCGTGTAAGATCTCATTGATTACCTCTTGAATCGAAATGTAATAGTCAAGTTAATTTTACGGTAGATGTGAAAATTCATCGCACGATATTCGGGTTTAGATCGCAATTGCTGTCTGGTCTTGTCGAATTGAATTTTATTTACAGCGTGGCGTGCATGTTCCGCGACTACGTACAGTTACAGAGTTGTCCATTTGGCGGCTCGTAACCCGACAAGTGTTAGTTTCAGTGAAATCTGCAGTCATTTCCAAGAGCTTTGTAAACTCGTACTTCTCGATCGTGTGTAATCGATAGCGCGAACATTCTTGAGTAGCTTCGAACTCCGCTACAACGCGATAGAACTTTTACCGATCCATTATTCGACCAACTGCCAAAACGTATTCGGATTTATTTGTAACGTATTCGAAATTATACATCTTCCGAGACGCGAACTTTTGAAAAATTTAAAAATGTATGAGATTTTTAGTAAGCACTCGTTCGCAACAAGAACATTGTAATTGATATAGTTGTAAAAGAACTAGAAGAATCTTATACGTATATAACTTCTGTGACTATTATTAAATTTCCGTTAGGACGACATTATTTTCGAAATTATTTTAGAATCATTTTATAACCATACGAAATAGCTATAATAAATACGAAAACGGAGAAGCATAAGATTCTTCTAGTTCTTTTACAACTATATCGATTAGAATGTTCTTGTTATTAGGCTAATTTGCATAATACCGAACGAGTGTTTATTAAAAATCTCATACATTTTTAAATTTTACCGATGTAGGAAACTTTTAATTTCTTAACTAATTACGATTTCCAACAGTGAATCGAATTAGGATTCATTTTCCGTTTCTTTCGAATCGTTTATTCATCGCGGAGTACTAGAGTTGAAACGAGAAAAACGAAAAGCCAGGATAAAATGAATTTTTCTTGAAAACGCAAACGTTCCAACTCGACTTACGCTGTATGCGATAATGTAGAACGAAGCGGAAATGGTAAATTTTGAAAATCGTGGTGCGAAAAGGAAATGCAATAGCGAGGGATGTGTGGCGCGAGAAGAGAAAGGAGCCAGAGAAATGTACAATTATTATCAAATGGGGCGAATGTTCCTCTGTTGCGAGAATAATGAAATAAAAGATAGAGGATAACTTGCTAAATGTAGGAAAATTGCCAACATCGTCATTTCAAAATCTACGTTACGTTTTCCTCGATTATCGCCGATTCTCGTTATAGCCCGTCATATTACAAAATTATTAACTTATTATTAAGTAAAATTACGATGGACAAAAAATTCTACTTATTCCTTTTTTCGATGGGGAAAAAAAGAAATCTGCTGTTCGACAAAAATCTTTTTGAAATCTTTTTAAGAGATCTTTCTTAAAATAAAGAAAAAGATGAATAAAAACTTGCATTTACGCCAGTTTGGAAAAGATAACGTAAATATAAACGCGATGAACAGCGACCAAACGTTTAACGCGTAAAACGCAATAAAAACAAACTGCTGGAAAAACAACCGGGAAAGGATTTGCACGCCAAGGGATCTGCAGAATATATATGTAAGAGCGATTCGTCGATCAGAATTTTTCGGTAGAAACAGAAAATGAAACTGTTTTAGAAATATGACAACTTTTCGACTTTTTACAGATTCGTTTGCGACGACAGCGCGCTAGTGCTTCAGTTTACGCTAATCGTTTTTTCGAGTGACCGACCTTTCGACATCCACGAACAACAGCCGTGTTTGGATCAGCGAATAGCACGCATCATGCCTCATCGCTCGCGTTTACAGCGCTTTTCGACTCATTGTCAGCCAGAAACAAAACACCCGTTTCATCGTGCGCGAATACGATTCGCACAATTTTGTTCCAGAGGACTTACGGTGCTTATTATAGGAATATGCGCTTATTATCGTCGATTATTTACGTAAATTTGTATATAGTTGAGACGTTTTCTCTACGACACCGAATCTTACAACGTACGAATTTAATTTTACTGAATTCTAATTAGACTGAATTTTGTTTCGTGTCGAGTACAAGTAAATTTTGTATTTTCCTGACGATGATTAAAATTGGAATCTAAGTAGAACATTGTTTTACGTACCAGATATTACAACGGCGACTATACTATGGATATTTTATTAGATGCGCGTCTTTGCACCTTCCACGTTCCCATAGACTCTTTTTTTCCCAACTAGATACGAAATTTCAAGAATGTCTTTACCGCGTTTAAATATCTCATTTCTATAGGATTCCTCGATATCGACCAGTCTTTCCATTCGTCTATAATAGCCGGAAGCCGTACGAAGCCGATTGTCATCGTCCAGCGTATAAACGAAAATAGCGGAAAACCACGATTTTATTAGGAGACCGCAAAATCCCATTTAATCGGTTCAACCGTTTCGACCGCTTTCAATCGACCACCTTAATTGTATAAACCGCAATGCCTGTCGATCAAAATGCGATTGCAAACTTCAACGTTTAGATGTTTTTCATCGACCTCGAGAGCTCGAGCTCGCGCTCACCCCTCTCTCCCCCCCCCCCCCCCCCCCCCCCCCCCCCCCCCCCCCCCCGCCCAAAAAATCGGCATATCTCTGTTTCATCCTATCGATCGATCCCGCTTCATAACAATTTGCGCGTTACAAGTTGAAACGAAGAAGATCAAAGACGCGAATATAACCATAAAGTTGCTAGATTTCTGCGTTCTTTCCACGTTCTTTCGATTGCCGCCAATTTCGGTGCGTTCGTAGTGCGGATATATCGTTATTTGCTTTTCTTTTCCTCGATAAGTGACAAAAGATTAACGATAAAAGTGATACGAACGTTGTCGATTCTTCGATAGTGTAACAAAATAACGAAGATTTCAAAATAAGCAACTTGACACGTACAAAGATAGAGTACCCCGCTCGTAGTCACATGTTAGCGTGTAAGTGGATGCGGCATGGTGGAAATAGCGAGAGAAAGCTGCATAGAGGCCCTTCTGTCCTTGTCTAATCGGCCATGCACGACACTCGCGCCGTTCGTTGATCCGTGTTATCGTTCGAGACCTGTAACGGGTCGAAACTGAAACGGGTGTCTAGGCCCGACAAACTCCCCGACGATCAACAGAGTCATAAATTATTCGATAGGAGAAGCAAACTTTTTACTCTTAACCTTCAACCCCCATGTTGAGCGATCAACCGCGGGGCAGATGCGAAGAATCACTGGTCGATAGTTGTCGTCTTCCGTCTTGCGAGAAGCAAGAATCGTGCTGCTTTGGCCGTCGCGCACGACCGAAACATCCGAAGAATCCGGACGCGACAGGGTAGATAGTCGTTCGCCGGGCACGGTTCGTCTCCGTCTCACCAAATTCAAGAATCGCGGTCCAATCGACGGACACGGCGGACAAAATCGCATACGCGCGTCCGTCTACCGTCTTACCAAGTTCAAGGGTCATGGTCTGACCTTTATTACGTCGCAGACGATATAAAGCCGCGATATTGTGTCATACGTAGAAAGGACGGTCCCTCGATAGTCACGCACTTTGCGATCTGTCTGTCTGGTCTGCGACTCCTTTCCTCCGTCGATCCGCTCACAGCCGGCAGTGTTCCGACGCGTACAATTATACTCGCGTAGTTACTACACGAACGAACCTTTTACTTTATTTACTCTACGTCATTAGACGAGGGTACAAGGGGTCTCTTCCTATTCGATACATTGCTGGCGATTCTTTCCGACCGTATCTTTGCATCGCCGTTGCAAACCTTTGCGAGAACGAGAAAGGAAGCAACGGAAATCCTCTTATCTGGTTTTAAGCTGTAATGCCGCGCGCAGAATTACCGCGGCTCGTGCCAGAAATGGCGAATATCGAAGAAAGAAAATTCGGTTTCCGGCTAACCGCGCCTTCCCCGATCCCCGTCTCATTTTATGTCGTGTCACGTCAGCGTTGTTCGGCAACTGGAAACCACGTTCTCTGAGAAACTCGTTCACGCACACACCACTGCAAGATTATGCCATAATTTTTGCGAAAATGTTTAGAATCCGCCTTTCTTAAATCCATTTTCACGTTGTTACACTATTAAAATATTTATTCTCTCGATTAATCACTTTGGTCGATCGTCGTACGAACCGCTATAACGGATTCGATGATTCGATGGATGGTTAATTTTTCTAATCGTTATAAAGGATCGATTCGTTTAAAACATTTTAACGCAGACTATGAAGGCCGAAGAATCCCGTTATATATTTCGTACGATTTTCTAGGGAAACGTGGATGGTGAAAAAGAAAGAACCGAAGAAACCACGATTGTTACGAAGCGAATGATTTCTCTGAGATAACAGGCAGATGTTTCCATTTTAGCCATGGAAACGGGAACAGGAAGCGGAAGCGGAAGCGGAAGCGGAACTAACGTTACCTACGCTAAAACGTTATACGTGTAATAGTGCAAACTCACCGGTTTCGGCCGCCGCTTGAAGCAACATCTGCTGATGATGGTGTTGTCTGGTCGAGGACCTGTGATGATGCACGCTGTTTAGCACGATGTTGCTGGACGTCCTGCTGAGCGCCTTTCTCTGTCTGACCGCCTCCTTGTAGATCTTACAGTACATCACTATCATCACCAAGCCAGGGATCCAGAAGGAGACGCACGAGCTGATCACAGCGTACGGTCGGTTCACCACGAACGAGCAGACCTGCAACGACACGGATACGCTGTATCGCCCGTTACGCTACGACCCCTTGCGATTTTACCCTGATCGATACGCGATTTTGCCCTGACCACGCCTGACAAACGATCGTTTCAAGAAAGCGATACACTACTCTTGTAACAAAATCAATTATTCGTTATACGCTCTTTTCCCAATAAAACACGATTATCATAAACGAACGCAATTTACGAACAGGTTGCTTGATAACCGTTTACGCGAAGAATACTCTTGCTCTCGTTCTATTTCTCTCTCGTTCGGCTTAAGCGTACTTTTATCGTTTATTAGGTTATTTTTGTTGTAAAAGTAACCAAGCTGCCCGCTTTACGCGTCAACGATTGCACGAAAAAATCAATCGGTGATTTCGATACAGAGAATCTACGTTTCTTGACGAATATTACGCTTCGTCGAACGAATCCACATAGATTCGAAACAAACGTATTAAAGATGAAATATAGAGGTGCGATATAATAGTTCATTTTTTAATCCAAACAAGCGAAACTGGTAAAAGATCGCGAATCCGGTTAAACGTACGCTGTCACAGTTTTATGCATAAAGCGGACTTTATACGGAAAAGCTGCCACGATTCGCGTGTTCTCAGCAGTGACTATTCCCTGGAGTCAGAACACTTATGATTCCCGAGGCTTTCGCCTATGTCGCCTATGTAATCAACGCTAGAGCCTACAAGCTACAGCTTCCAGGTTGCAGCACCCGTGGGATGACGGGATCGACGAACAGGATAAATTACACGGTGGCCTATTAACTCGTTATCCAGGAAAGACGAGTGAACTCGTTACCCGGCTTACCAATATCCTGAAGTTAGTTAGAACTCGACGAGTTAAAGTGAAACTTAAACGATGCGAGTGCTAGGAGCGAAGATTTTCCGATAGAAACGAGGAATGAATAATTTTCTGAGAGTTTGTTGTAAAAAAAAAAAAAAAAAAAAAAAAAAAAAAAAAAAAAAAAAAAAAAAAAAAAAAAAAAAAAAGAAAAAAAAAAGAAGATATGTATTAGATTAGTTAAATCTATCGATCGATGCAACATGTTTTCAGCTTGCTGAACGGCAGTTGAACGAGAACAGCAGCTGCCACTGACAATCCTAGTTCTATCTTGCAACGGTCTTACAGGCTTATATAATATAACCAATCGTAGAAAATTATATTTAGCATAGAATTTATACGTTTTTCGACAAAAAGTATCGTTGTTAGTTACTTTCTCACTGAAACAATTATTTTTTATTCTTTTAACACCAGTATCGTTTAGCGTTTCAACTTCTCGTTCGTCTTTATGGGAGATAGCTGATTATTTTATTCAAAGAGCTACAAATTCATTTTTCTCTTAACTATAGATAGACAGACAAGATAACTATTCTCGAGGCAACGTCTACTCTCAAAGTGCAACATTTTTCTTCGTACGTATTAGCTTGACCAAATTAGACCGAAACAAGGAGAACATTTGGCTTTCGCAAAATTCAAACGAACAAAGTACAGTTTGAATCGTGCATTTTGAAACCAATTCGATTTCGCGTTTCGCAATATTTCAACAAACGTTTCCGTGTTTTCTTAATACTTTGAAACATGATTTAACAGCTAACAAAAGATCGGTAAAATACTTCTGTGCGAGTCATAGCGCGCGTTTTATACATACGCATAAACGAAAGTTTGCGATTTACGTTATGACGTGTATCAGAGAAGCAAAGAGAAGTAAAATTTCCCTATTTGAGAGTAAGCTGAACCTTAGATCGTTTTTTCGGTATTGGCATATTGGAAACATTGGCAAGCGATTATCAGTGAAAAATGTATAATGGTGGAGAAAGACTATTCGATCGCTTAGTTTTGATTTTTACCAAGGGCTAAAACGACATTTTCGATTCAATTTTGCCTGACGATGGCAGTTTCCGTCTTGCATGAGAGAATTTATGCTAAAACCTGCGGTATAACGAGATGAAACCTTTCCCCGCGCTTACGTAAACTTCATTTTGAGACAATGTATCGTATTATTCTTAAGTTGTATTAAAGTGGTGTAATAACGAAGCCAATCTCCGACTGATCGCGCTTCGAGTTAGCGTTAATTAAAGAAAATACGCTATTTTAATCTTCGAGTAGACGATTAACGAGAGGGATCGTATTTGCGTTAACGTTATTAAATAACGTTGTTACTCCGAATTATGAATTGTTGCAGCTCGAAATAATTGCAACTCGTTGAAAAATACATTGTATTTATTTAAAAATTTGATTTTTTGCACAACAACTTGATGGTTCCATTTTGCTAGCACAATTTTAACATTATTAGCAGTTTCCGCTAATAGAGAAAATGTTTATATGCAGGAAGGAAATTGAGGGATGCATAATCGAAGGATATGTAATCGCACGATACAATTTCATTTGTAAATATTTATTTATTTGTTAAATAAGCAATCGAATAGTTAAATAATTATCTGAAACTAAACTCCGACTCCGTGATTCTCCATGCACACTGATCCTCGAATCGCTCGATTAATTTTGATTACAAATTTCCAACTATTCGCTTCCTTAAATAATCGTGCATAGAGTTATCGAACGATCATGCGCGATCCTCCGATTGAATCGAGATTTTAATAATTTTGTAGAGAACGTTAGAGATATTACTGTTTAAAGACGATAACGATAACAACGAATCCGGTATACGTATGGCGATTCTGTCATGTAATCAGAAATGTTTGAGTGCGTAGCATTGAAAAGTTTGGCGCTTCACGAAACCGGAAACTGCAATTTAATACTGGCGGTAGGAATTCTCCCGTCCAATTATACTACAACTGCAAATGGAGCATCGACTCCTCGATATCACGGTGGTTTATTTTTATTACAGCCGGCTGAAGATACTCTTAAATTGGATTTGTCCAGCCAGCCAGCCAGCCAGCTAGCGAAACAGGCATGGACACTCGAGACAGTTTTATCACGAATACGGGAATCGTTGCATTAGATTAACGAACGATTCTATTTTTATAATGCAATTTCCATCCGAGAAGCGTTACTTTACCCGAATAATCTCTACCTTAAACGCGATACGATCGTTTGAATAATAGCGAGCAGAGATTTCCATTTATAACGATCGCGTAAGAAAACGGTTACGCCTTGAGAAAATCAAAGATAACAAACGAGACATTCACAGCCATACAAGAGTTTAAAAATGAGGCGATTTCTTTTTTTCAACGACACGCACCTAGATACCTAGATAACGTAAGACGCATTGTATAATCGGTTGTTGCGTTGGATATTTCTAGTTCTGTGCATTTTTTTCCACCTACAAACTTTTCTTAGATCGTAATCTAATGTTTGAAATTGCGTTAGACATAGCTGCTGACGATCTAGAAAGGAGGCATCGTCGTTTTGGATAACCTGTGACCGATGGAAGACTAAACGATTTGTAAACTTGTCGGCAAAGCCACGAATAAACGAGCCGAGAGCAAACGACGATTGATCCTTCGCGCTGTAAATTCAATATTCCGGCATTGAATCGCCGCAACTTCTGAATTTACAATGGACGTTCACGACGGTGTTCCCATGATGCATCGACCGCTATACATAACCAAATTAGCCAATCAAGGAAACAATAGTGCAAGTTACCACGTTTGGACCACGTCAAGGACGTGATTGGTCGATTCGACCGTAACATATGCGTATGCAAATCCCTCTTATCCCCAAGGAATTATAGTCGGTATTCACAATTTCGTACGGAGGTTAGAACGCTTATTAGACACGTTGCGGAATCTAGTTGTTATCTTTATACAAAACTGTCGTTGTCGATGTTCCGAAAACTTATTGCGTCTAACGATTATTCAAGAGTTTGGAAAACGCGAACAATTTCCTAGTCGGATAATCTGATTTTTTTTTTTTTTTTTTTTTTTTTTTTTTTTTTTTTTTTTTTTTTTCTTTTTTAAGTATCGCTATTCGAATGGAAGAGAGAATGGAGGAAGAAGAGACACGAGCAAAGAAATAGATATCTGCGTGAAGAAATGACATATATATCGATCATATTGAAATATATGAAAAAGGACAGAAAAATATGAGAACGCGAAAGAACAAAGTTTCTTAGCGTAGCGTTACCTGCGGATTTTTCACCATATAATCCAAATGTTCCTGCGTGGTGTACCAACCCATGAAGATCGGTATGAAGCTGATCAAAGCCGGTAAAATCCATGCACTACCCAGCATACATCCCACCGTTCCTTGTCTCATAATCACTGTATACTCGAGCGGGCTGACAATAGCGTAATATCTATCGACGCTGATGCAGCACAGGTGAAGTATCGAGGCCGTGGAGAAGTAAACGTCCAACGAGTTCCACACGTCGCACATGAACCGACCGAACAACCATTTGCCTCCGGACAATTCAGCCGAGGCGTTAAACGTCATCGCGCACATGGCCACCAAAAGGTCAGCCGCTGCCAAGCTCACCACGTAACAGTTCGTTACCACGCGCAATCTTCTGTGCCTTCTCACGCTGGCGATCACCAAAGCGTTACCTAGCACTGCCGTCGTGATGATGCTGCCCATAATGATACCCTTGATCACAACTACGAACACGTTCACGTTCTCGGGTAGATTTTCAACCGTTGGATTCTCCGCAGGAACTGACGTCACGTTATTCGACGCGGTGCTCGATGCAGCGCTGGTATTGCTGGAAGATGTCGGTGTCGGATCTACTCGGCTAGGTAGACTCGTCGTCACCGCTGCCATTACGTTCAACATGGTGGACACCACGTGTCTGACCGATCGCCGGCTACTTCACTCGGTCATGGCCGTGGAGAATGCCGCCTGCCCACGCGGATCATGCTCGCCTCTTATCCGAATTTAGGCTTAACCTATTGCGATAGCCTATAATCTGTCAACTTAGGACAGAGATACCGTGTATTCCGTCGAGCTGTTCGGCCGCTTTTGCTTTTGCTTCTGCTACCGTCGATTAACACTGCCCCTGCCTTTTTCTACTTCGATCTGTGGCCGATGGATGCATAGACAGTATAGCAGTATAGAAGATAGAATCGATCAACGGTACGTGAATTTTGTCGGCCTTCTTTCTTTCTCTCTCGTTGATTAAACGTACAACACTCGTTTTACCATAGAGCGTTTAAGAGCGTTTAAGAGCGTCGATATCGATTTCGTTATTCAGGATACTCCTCGATGGACAGTAGACGCACCTTCTGGGCCCTCGAGTGAGATCTTCTTTGGGCAGCAGGTGTTTTTATACGATTACCAGTACGACAGAGGATCCTGCCCAATGGCTGTGTACTCGTGCCGATCGACCACGATCGTTGAATCCATTCCATCGTTGACCAAAGCTGTTTTCCAGCGTTCTTCGTTGCAAGATTTTCGTTCGAACGTCTACGGTTTCTTAACGAAGCGTCATTTTCTCGTCGAGTTCGACGTTTAATTTCACGACGATCACACGCGGTCCACTGTACGACACTAGAATTCGCGTTACACAGGTCGTGACAACTTGTCGAGTTAAACGATGGCTGGAACAAGGTTTTATCCTAATGCCGCTTGCTTCTGATTCGCAGCCTAGTTCCTGCAATTCAGACATACACGATCGATAAACGATACTGTAGTATCGGGAAATAAATAATAATTGGTGATTTATTTACAATGAACGGATTGTACAGATGTTGATTAAACAGAAAAACGATGGTTGTTTAACGTGAACCAATGGCAATAACGTACTATAATTTAAACAACTCGATAATTAATTTGCTCTCTCTCTCTCTCTCTCGTCACAATGGATCCAACGCTGTCTCTCTCTTTCTCTCTCTCTCACGCGGACCACACTCTCTCGAGAACGCAACTCGCGCTCTCCGACTTTCTCCACTGACACTGACTGTGAATTTGTCTTTCTGCCTTAGCATCCCTTTTGTCCCTTTGTCTTAGCCCCAGCACGCGCGTATTACGCAACCGCTCGCGGCCAGGGTCGCGTAGGCCTTTTCTACGAAACTCTTCGACCGAAGGACCGACGACACATTGATGGTCCCTGTCGGCACCTCGGCTTCCGACAATGCTTATTGGTTTACCCGATATCTTTTAGTTATGTTCGTATCCATCTCTAGCGACTAGAACGATGACAAGTTTTGGATAAAATTCTGAATAAATTATACGAGGTTTCAGGCTACAAGTGACGCCATATTTGAAACATTTCTTAATTACCATTAACAATATTCGATGGATATAAAGAAAATTATTGAAAAAATAAGAAATCTTACAAAGTTATTCTTATTTCTTTGCACAGAAAAAATGCCCACGTAAAATTATCTAAATGTTCTTAACAACTTTTTCTCTCGCTCGAGATCTTCTCCGCTTGATTCTCTTAATTTCTTAGTGGAATATTACTTTCGCTACAAATACTACTATTAAAAGTTCATACACGAGCTCATACGTGAGCTGGCTCGACAGTTCTAATCGCAAAACATCTCCTCCGCTACTAAATTTTAAATTCTCGTATTAACGTTTCAGACAAAATAAAATTTCCAGTCACGAAGGTTCCACTGTTATTACGGGTATAGCGATTTTACGATTTTACGATAAAGATTTTCTTTCGATCGTTATTGGCATTTTCGAAATCAAAATCTAAGAAACAAATACTTGTTGTATTAATCGACATTTATTCGAATTAACGAAAGAACGAATACGTTTGCGATGAATTTGTAGAAAAGCTATTTTCTTATACATCGTATATTGTATATAAATATTTCAGGTTCTTTTCTATTTTATTAATAACGCTAATTGATTTTATAAACTGGAAGAAGCGAGTGATATTTCAGTATTTTCAACTTTTGATAAATTAATTTGACGAAGTAATGCCTGGAAAACGGAATTTCACAGAATTCTGTCTAGATCGAAGGAAAGCAAGAAATATTATTCGATTTCGTCGAAAGTGTCCAACAGCGAAAGAATCACATTTTATTTGATGACTTTTCTAAATAAAAAAAAAATCTACTTATTTTCTCGTTGTATCGAACGAAGAAAACTGACTAACTGAAATTGCAAACGAGTAAAAATATCGATCGGTTGCTTTGACTCTATGAAACTATAGCGTGAAAATTTGTTCCGTGGACTTGTACATTTTTATATATAAAAAAAAAAAAAGAAGAAAGAAAAAAAATGACGCTTTTAACGTAAATTCAACATGAAAAGACATAATAGAAACGATTCACATTCAATTTCTATAAATCGGTTTATTCAACGTATGTTTTTACGTCTTTTTCTATGGAAAATATCATAGAAGTAAATAAATTCAGAAAAAATTTAATCTCAAAACACGATAATTCGATGAAACCTTTAATTTGGTAGAACAAAGCAAATGCGTGTAAACGTCAAAACGCGTTACCACGTGTATCGTGTATTTATCCGATTTTGATCCGAATCCTTAGACCGTTATCCAGTTTCCAGATGTATCACGATATACCCGGATGGATAAATCCCATATGACTCCACTGCCAGGGAAAATCTTGGTCGTTCTGACGTTTAATTTCTAACGTTCCTAACGCCGTGTATGGTAAGATGAATCGTCCTATTTACGTCGGAGCAAAGACGTATCGGCCTTTAGGTGTAAGAATGGGCAATCCAAGGTATGAATCCCGAGTTGCACGGTGCAACGGCTGCCAACTCCGTGTAAACGACAAGTTCACTCTCTTCGTGAACTCTCGGTTACGGATCGCATCGATGAGAAAGAAATCGCTCTATCTATCTCGAGGACCTTGCTGCGAAACGGAGACGCTATAGCCGAGGAAAAGTTGGTTTGATACCTGGTCGAGCCGTAGCTTCTAGTTAAAAAGCGATTGCGCCAAGATGGAACTATTTGCGAAGAAGATTACAAGAGGGCCGACGGAATTACGTGGCGCCCGGCGTGGCGATGAAATACTTTTCCTCGTCGCTATGGGACGAGGAGACGCTTCGTTCCGCGTGTCAGCGGATATAACTAAAGAGAGAGGCGAATTCCGGGCTGCTGCCCTTTAATTACAAACGACATGGCCATGGACCGTCCATAGGCTCGTGTTAAGCCGGGAGCCGGGTTAACGTCTTCCAAGCGACAGTTAACGCCGAGGAATTACGTTGTACGAAAAGTTTTTCGACGTCGAGAGAGATTCTTTCGTCGTGCGACGATTGGACACTTTGGATAGTGTAGCGGAAATAGGTGTATTATCGCGATCAAGTTTCGTCGAACACGGCTTGTTCGCGCTAAAATGTAAACGTTAATTTCGATACTACTTACCGAGTAGTCGCTGTACTATAAGGATATATAAGAAGTAATAAAACTCGAGTATACAATATCGGTACTAGTTCGATCAAAGTTCATCGATACCCACCCACGCAAATTACTGGCGTAAACGTTAATAATCACACGACGCATGTAGAATACGAACATATCGATAGCTGCATATTTTGATACACGTGGATCCGTGTATCGAAAACTACATAGATCGAGAGACCGATGTGTACACGATCTATACATCTACGCGTATCTACGCGCGATACGCGTGAAACAGTATCTCAATTAGAAGATATAAATCCCTTTCGATCGCGAAACTCGTATCAACGAATGTGAAGAATCGCGTGAAATTTGGCTTATATTGGAAACCATGGCTGTAAACGATTCCAACGGTCTTCGACAACGTTTAAAAGCCCGCTCGTCGACTCAAACTCGGTCAAACTTTTAATCGATGCGGTTATAAATCGTGGAAAATCCAATCTCGCGATCGTAGGATCGCTGTCTGGCGGGCCGAGAGGGCTCGAAGCGAACAGAGATGGAGCGTGGAAACTGAACGGAACGTGTCACTCGCACGACACGTGGACACGAGGATACGAGGGCACGAGAAAAGAAACGAGACGAAATGTGTGTCGATCGATAAAAGTTATTCGCGATATAGAAGGGTTAGATCGTGGAACAATTTCCCCGATTTCACCGATTTCACCGATTTCACCGATTTCACCGATTTCATCGATGGCCACGTTCCACGATGGACAATGCCCCGGAACCCTCGTCTAGATTCGCGACCTTTACGCGTTTTATCTCCTGCTTACCTCCTGCTTCCATTCCAGGAGCGATTTCTCCCGGCTAGACGTGGTTGCGCCTGATCCTCGAAGCATCGACCGGCATTCAACGGATCCGAGTTCTTCTCGAGTTTGCGATCGTCGGTTTAATCGTTTCGAGGTTCGATTAAATATTTTCCCCAACGACCGCGTAAATTAATCGACGTTTGCCTTTGCACGAGCGAATACTTTGAAGAAAAATGAAATTCGCGATCTGCACGATATCAACGGTATTTCGAAATGTTATACGTATCTAGAAATAATTTTTACCGTAATTCGTATAGACAAAAATAACCAATGTAATCCAATTTGTTCGTTGCGAGGCGCTCGAAACTTGTTTACAAAGTTTTCTAATTAAAAAAATCTAGAGTTTCTTTCGTCGTCCACTCTATCACCTCCTGCTCGATTGACTCGTAAAGCCGGATGATGGTACGGTACACGGTATGGCACGGTACGTAGAATGTGATGAATTGATTTTCAGATAAAGCGAGATTGCTTCTGATAGATGGGATATGGAGATGAGTAAAATTAATGGGTTAAATGGATATGTAGATACAGCCCAAGTTTCGGGCTAGAGGATGGAACGTACAATTAGAATTACTAGATCATTCTCGTACGATGTTCGACAAATTTCGAGAGACTACTCTTGACGCGATACGCATCTGCGGCGCTTTCATCGCACAATATAATTAATTCTTAAATACCTCGAGTTTTACCAGCTAGTGTAATTAACCACGTTAGATATATATATATATATAGTTGGTCAAGTTAAATATAGTAATTACAGTAATAATCGCAATAAACTGAAAAGTATGGGCAGATAAGGGTGCTTCGACTGCAATTTTATCGAATTTCGAATATATTCGTAAAGGTATCCATCCATCTTGAGAAACTTGAGATGAAAAGTTTCTTCGCGTACATATAAATCGTTATCGTAATTAGAAAACTACGAAATACCTAAATAATTCGCGGTAGTCGAATAAGAACAAGATATTGCAATTTTCTTAGTGAAATATTTTGAGCAAGAAGAAGAACGTCTAAAACCTGACTGAAACCGAACTGATGACGAAACAACAGGAAAAATGAGAGAAAAGCATTAAATTAAAAAGTACGGGTGATCCGCTTTTCTTGGAAAGACAGGGAAAAATGAAAAAATAGAGTAAACTGCGGAAACGGATAGCATAGTCGTCGTACGCTTCTTCCGGATTCAACGGGCATACGTATATAGCAAACGACACAATTTACTCCAAATCCATCTTTTTTTTCTTTCTTGCGCGAAAAATAGGGTGGCTGCTGGTTAGACGAAACGAACAGCATGTTAATTAACGTCGACCTAGCGAAAATTCAATTTCAATTTTAAAGCATTCGAGCCCAAGGCAATTTACTTCTGCGAGTGAAAACGACGCGGGACGAAACAGCATTTCACTCCGTTCCGTTTTAATCCAAGATAAACGTTCTAGTTCTTTCCCATTTTCCTTTTCGTACAATTACAACCGTACAACTTCGAATCTTGCGAAAAAGGAAAGTGGAACATTTCTACGTGCAACGTGTACACTGGCTTTTCCACCGCATGACGTATTTCACCGTATAGACGTAAGCAAGAAAAGGTCTGTTATACATGTAAGGTGTTCTGCGATTGATGTCACAATGGAAAGAAGAGTTATTTACGCTACAGTTACGTTACGTTCACGTATAATTCCAACATACAGTGGCCAACGTATTATTATTTATTCGTTGCTCTTATCAAATATATAATATGACACGTACGATATAACAGTTGTTGTTTTGTAAATTTTCTTTTGCCCCCCCCCCCGCCGTACATACAATCGAATCATACGAGGCATCGAGCCACCAAGAACGATCAACGAAATAGATACCGAAGACGTAACGTAGATATTCGACCGATGCGGCAACTGATTTTAATCTGCTGCGTACGTTACGTAGGTCCTATGCACGTTACGTATACCGGATCGTAATGGAGAATAACGAAATAATTTTAAATTTCGCAAATCGCGCATGTTCGTTATACAATTGCAGAAACGATGCCACAAATCTTCCAATACTATTTCGAATAAAAGATACGCTAGATAAATAAAAGTGTATAAATGAACGGAATGAGTAATAAAGTATAGAGACGGGTTGGATTGTTATTTCGATGGATCGATCTGGTCGAACATCTATGATCTTACTTTCGAACGTTAAAACACGTAAATGTAGGATTTTCGAAGGTTGCGGACGCTCGTTAGGGGATTTGAAGGCAGAACGAGGATTCATAATCCGAATGTTTTGTAAATACAGAAAGGAATATTACCATCTTTACTAAATAGTAATCGAGTTTCCGTGAAATGTAACCTCTGTATTGGAATTGACTTGATTGAAATTGAAATTCATCTCATCCCTATTCATCGTGCATATTAATCGCGGTACTTTGATAAACGTCTAGTGATTTAAAATTGGACCATCATGGAGATTAAAGCATTATTTTCTCTTCGTTCCAATTTTCTTTTCTTTTCTTCGCTACGACTACCAAAGTAATCGACACGATCGATTCTTAATTCTTCATAAAAATTTTGTAGGTGTAAAAACGTACGTTGTAAAGAAATACTTTAGTCGTTTAGTTATTTTAGAGTTATTACAACGAAGTTTCGAACAAACGTACGTATATACCGAAAGAGTTTGGCTGTGGAAAGTATGGATAGATACCTCGTATACAAACGTGTTTCTTTTCACTTAATCGCGTAGATGCGGTAAGCGTGACGCCTGGCGTTCGTTCACAAACGCATTTGCTCCTACGAATAAAGTAAAATAAAATATCTTCGAACAACGTCTGAACGTTGTCAAATTTGTCATTGTGTGTCGGATACCGGTAATATCGGCGGATCTCTTAGAAGTATTTGGCGGTATTAGCACGTCCTATAACGTTAATACAAAATAGCGTGCATTTATAGCCAACATTTTTATGCAAGTTAAGCTTTAAAAAGGTTTCGGTACTCTGCAGAAGACTTACGATACATTTACGTCTAATTTGTCCGTACTTGTCGTTACTTGTACATCTTTTACCTTTGTAAAAGGTAATTTCGCTATCCTTTCGCTATAGCAGTAAAAAGAACGTTAATTTGGAAACGATTGTATATTTTTACTCTTATCTAGAAAGTCTTGGAGACGTATTAAAAAGTTGTTTCACGTTATAAACTCGTCCAAGTCATTTCATCCAGGCAACTAAAGGCATCTTCGTCTCATGGAAACAGAGTCGCGTTTTTCCGAGACGACAGTCGCGTTTGTCGTTCGTAGTGCATAAATACGTACGAAAAAAAATCGAGGATCAATGGACACTTAACCTCGAAACCTATACCCGCCACAAACTATTGACGGCCGTTAGCAACGAAAGGTCTTGTTAAAACGGCGAGCACGGTCATTTCGTGCATAGATTCCTGTTCGAGCGATGCACATTCTCGACGAAATCTCGCCGGAAGAAAGAAAGAACACATCGAACAGCTAATCCTTTTCTAAACTAACTAAAATAACTAAACCAATGAAACTGAAAACTAAGTATATTTGTTTTCGGGGAAATAGTAATTTGACGATTTATCGTTTATTAAATTTGGAAATTTAATCCAAGTACACCCGCGTACTTTGATTAAATCCGTGTACTAATTTGATATTAAAGTGTATCGTTAGATACGGTATGACGTAAATTTTTCATTTTACTCTATTTGTCGATTAGACGGACAAAAATAATTGCAAATATCAGGTTTCAGTTATACGTATAAATAACGCAAGTTTCTCTTGAATTCCAGCGCTTTATACGATACGTTATTCGTTCATTTCGTTGTTTCGTATCGCTGATAATGTCTACTTTAATATTCGGCAATGAAGAATTAATCAAAGTATCGTATATCTAGGTGTTTCCTTGATGCTGAAAAGCATTGTTACGTTTCATCAATTTTATTTTATATCTTATGCGTTAATTAGAAAGGCGAGCGCGACTGAAAATATCGTGTTTTACCGATACATAAACATCGTAAATTTTTCCAGAATTAACAATTTTCATACGATATTACTCGTGTTATCGATCGTTAACGCCCTAACATTTATCAATGGAAAATTAATCGAAACTTATCTGTATATTTCTTAATTATATTAAATTAATATTAATTAAAGTATATACTATGAAATATTGTATACATTTGATATTTAACGTTACTCGTCAAACGCAAAGAAAAGAAAAATAAAAGTACATATTGTATTTTCTCATACATGGATCTCGTACTGGAAATTTTTCTTGTATTAAAATAACTTATCCGAAATATCATTGCATGTTCTTTTTTAATTATTTTCGTTCGCTTTATTTACTATTTTTCAAAAGATTGGGAAAGTACCGACGCGGCATTGACACGAGACTAAAGTCGCATCCAGAAACGGATAAAGGGAATGATACAAAGCCGATTCAAATTTCCAACTAACGGTTAAAGTATAAAGTTAACAGCCGCGTCGTTAAAATTCGGAGAATAAACAATGTTTATTCGCGTTTCAAAGCACTGCGAAAACTAACTTAACGCTGGAAGATCTTTTGCTCCGTTTGCGTTATCGAACGAAAGTGCAGCAAGTATTTGTTTCGTGTTTTATACGCAAAGATAATACACGATACGCGACGAAATAAAATAACCGGACAATCTGTAAAATCATTGCCGCGTGTTTCACATGTTTTTCAAAATGACAACCCGCGAGTGGAATTTCTGCTTTGAACGTAGAATTTTCGAACAGTGTTTGCGTTTCTTCGTTTGTGTACCTGGAAAATCGCGAGCATCTAAAAAATATAATCCTTTCATATTTTATCCGACTGCGACACCAAGGCATTCAGAAAAGAAAGATATATCGTGTTTTACGAGTATCGGTGGCAAAGCGACCGAACCAACTTTGTCCTGCTTATACCGGGCAACAGAAATCTACGAAACATGCGTCCTATAATTCATCGCCCGCGGAATACGTATTACGAGGAAGAAGCACGTTAGAATTATATTTTATTATATTATATTATATTATATTATTAGATTATTGTTAGATGTATTAATTAAAATTATCGAAATTCAAAGATATATAAGATTACAATGCTTGCAAGGTGAGAATAGTTTTACGATTAAAATCTGCATAATCGTTAATAGCAGCACGTTTGAAAATGTTCACCGTTCCTATCAATACAAAACCGACAGCGATACGAAATTGAACTTATCGTCCTATGATTTTATCCCAAAAATTTGTTAATTAAATTTGTTAATACGATAAAACGAAGGTTTTCATTTTGTTACATCTCGATGATCCGATCAAATCCTCGCGTTATTTAACCACACGTGTTAATACTCTATTATAAAGTTAACCACCGATAAAAGTTTTACGGCTTAAATAAAATAGAAATAATATTGCAGGTCAAAGTACATATCGTCCTTTTTCTACCCATTTCCTATTTCCTATTTCCTATTTCCTATTTCCTATTTCCTATTTTAATTATAACCGTTTAATACTATTTCAGACAACCTATGATTATACAACATTTTTACTTATTACGCATGTAAAATACACCGACAGAGAAGCTAGCTGTCAAACGGCGAGACATACTGTATAAGTTGGAATAATTCGACAAATTAACCAATGTATTTTATTTTTCCAATTTCATATATTCTCGACTTGAACATTTTATAAGAGACACCTTGTATTTGAAGAAGACGAAAGAAAAGGTAGCCAGGAAATTAGTTCGGTCCTTATCTACCAAGGATACGGTAGCCAACCTTAAGTAGCCTGGAAGGATTAAAACACGATAAACCTTTAAGTACACCACGACCGGCAAATCCTTCGATGCTATTAGTATCAGATGGCAGAGTATAAACGTTCGCGTTTAAGCATTAATTATCAATAAATCTCGGAAAGATCGGTAAATTAAATTAATTATCATTTGGAATTTGTCGACAATTTCGAAAGTTTGTTCTTAAAATCGATTGATAAATTGATCTTTAAACGCACAGTTTTTACTTTAACGAGACGAGTACTTAATTTATCTGTGCAAGAATGTTCATGTTAGGACTCGGAGTCGTTACTTTCTCCATTAATTTTTAAATCGGTGTATTCACCCGTAAAGAAAAATATTCACGTTAGAACGAGGAATCCACTAACTTCTCCAACCTCTGAAAAAGAAGAAATGGAAAAAGAGAAAGAAGGAGAAGGAGGAGAATAATTTATGGAGCAACTTCTGAAATCCATCCCCCTTCGCGAGAAACGCGTTAGTTACGTTTGGAAGGAAATATTTCCGTTACAACACCGAACCAAATAAAAGTAATCATTCTGACACTTTGGCAAATAATTGTTGAAACAATCCCTGTATTAGAAATACATTATCGATCTCGGCAAGAAAATATTTACGCTAACGCATTGTGCCGACAGTTTGTTCGGAAAATGACAATTTCTTAGTAGCACGAGAGATAATGCTCGAACCGATAACGCTTGTGTCTTTATCTCGCGAAGAATCCGCTAGTCGATAACGAATAAAAATCATAACCCCGACAAAGCCTCTTACGAACGTCGCTTAAGACTCGAAAACAACCTCGAAAACTCACCCTCTCGACGATAAACACCGTGTTATCTCTCGCGGAGGAACGTCCACGTCAAAGTCGTCAGCTCTTCAACGCCAGAGAAACGATACCGAGATCGAAACACCGTTCGAAAGCCACCTTCCCGAGACGAACATCCCCCAAACGCTTTTACCGCGTTTCGACCGGAAACTGACCTTCCCGCCGACGTCTGTCGTTCGCTTCGACATCGGCCAACCGCACGGTCATCCTCTTCGATCAGAACGACGAAGAACGAATACTCGAGCGGAATAGTAGCCCCTTAGACATTGTTAGTTCCGTTTACCCGTGAACCACGATGTATCTACGAACGATGTAAAACATAAACGCGGAACCGACGACTTGAGATTTCAAACTCACGAGGTTTAAACACGAGGTCATCGGGTGTGCGAACAGGTCGCGTTAAAGTTGAACCGTTGCGGCACTAAGAGCAAGGGCGACCGTACATTTTCATTCATCGTTTCGAGCACACTGTGTAGAAACGCGATCGCGGATAATATCACGAGGCCGACCGCTTGTTTCAACGGGTCAGGGCGCACTGTCCGCTTCGGGAAGACACCGATCGCTTCGAGCAGTGGCCGTGGAAGGCGCCACCGACGTCGAAAACAACCCACCCGCCCCCTCCCACGAGTTTCAGGTTTCAGGTGCGATGCACCAAGTCATTCCGTTGGTGAAAAAGAGGGGCGGCGGCCGGAAGCCGTGGTAGAGGGATTCTGGCACCCTCTTCACGGCGATAAGCGTCGCGCTGGCAAGTGCAAGGTTAATTGGCAAAAGCGAGCGAGATGATTTTTCTTCGGCGATCGAGTTTAACTGGATGCTGTCCAAGAGGTGATCCGCGAGAGAAGAGGCGTTTTTGAACGGTGTTTGTTCGTACAATGGATTGATTAGCGAAAGATTATCTTACACGGGAAGATAAATCGAAAACGTAGAATAGAACTCTTTCGTTTAAAACTCCTCGTTATAAAGAACACCATTTTTAGTTAATTTGTAAAATTCTATATAAAGCGGCCCCGAATAGGGACTGACCGTAGCCTACCGGCAATTTTTCCAAACTCCCTGATCCCACGCGTATTCGATGTTTGAGATCGATTTGAAATCGCCCCGCTGCTTCTCATTCTGCAGACTTTAGTGGCCGACGAACGCGTACAGCGATTAAAAAACTACCTGCTTCGTTCTTTTACGTCTCGCTTCTTTCCCTGGAAAACCGGCTGATCCGACTAATCGCAGACTCGTGCTACTGAAACTGGCCAACTTGCGCGAAATATAAAGGAAAAAACGAGGCCGTGTAAGTTTTTATCCATCTGTCCGATTTCCTCGCGCATCTTACATCTATTTCACATGCTTAAACTCGACAAAATCTCTCTACATAATCAAACAAATATTAGAATTATAATACAAATGATACTGTAATATAGATTTTTTATATCCCCGATCTCGTCTTTGTTTTAATAAGCGGAAATATTTTCGACAATTTTCGAACAACTTTACACGTTTACTTCAAACTGAATTTGTCAACGACATTTCTTAACTAATATAAAACACGTAGAGAGAATATACTTTTATTAAAAAAGTGTATTAATTACAAGCGCGAATAGCTGAATGTCGTACAAATCGTATCTAATATATATATATATATATATGTCGGAGACAAAGGGACACCGGGCCTTCCCTTTGAAATCCCGTGGAAAGTCTCCAATACTGCAACTTTATAACAACTAGTCGTCGAACGTAACCGCGGTCACGGGATGAACATTTTATCTAACAGAGGTATAGAATAACCGTATAGCTCTCCTTACAAAGAAATATCGTAGCGACACTCGATAGTAAACATTCCAAAGGTCTCTGCCCCGTGGCTCGGCCACACGCGGACCCTACTCTTCGGGCAAGACAATTGCCAGATGCCGATACATCTCCGCAGTTTAGCCAGCCTGAGGAGCCGCTAATAGACCTTAGGATTTAGTTACCTAATGTCCTTCGATCGGACAAACAGTCTTTATCCTAACAGTCCGTAAATCTATCACCTACTGCGGGAAGATAAGAGGACTTTGCTTTTCTCACGTACGACGCTTCCGTTGGCGGCTTTCTCTCAAGGGCGGATAGCATCCTTTTCTAACCACCAACATAAAAATCGGCCCTTAGACACACCCGTCATAGTTTTCCTCTGCAGCGTCGTCGCGACGGAAAGTCATTCTCTCTCGTGAGATCTCGTTAGCAAGTTATCTAGCATTTTTCGATCAGCGAATACTCTGCGTTGCCACAAAGAGTTAAACAAGTCATCCTTGTATTACGGGCAAGTACAACGAGCCCGATTTGGACTTTGAAGTACGGTACGTCTGTTATCCCGTTGACCGCGGATTCGTTATCGAACCCAAGGTCATTGCTGTTAACGCCTACTACCGCGACCACTTGTCAATCGCGTACTATTCGTACTGTGTTAATAAACATTATCGATTGCGACGACAATGAATAATTCTCGCGAAGATTCGTTACACGCCCCTAACCCTAGTCTCGATGATGACCCGACATATATATATGTCGGAGATGAAAAGACACCGGGCTTTCCCTTAGAAGTTCCGTGGAGGGTTCCGATACTTCAACCTTATTAACTCGATATAATGGTCCGAGAAACTTGAGATAATGACGACGAGTGTTTTGCTTAGCAGAGGTGTGGACTGATTGTGTAGTTCTTCTTAGAAAAAAAAGGGATCTAGCTGTAGCGGCACACGGACTCTAGAACAAAGCAAGCCACGTGCGGCTTTGCCTTAGAAGTGTTTATATTATGGGCCACACATTGTATTAACGATTGAACTCCAGGCGGAAAGAGTGTCGCCGCTGCACAGGACCNCGCAAGGAGAGGAAAATCTTAGTCAGTAGGGCATTCGTACGATCTCCTTGATGAGATACACATCGTCTTGCAAGCAAATATATCTAGCAATCCGAGAAAACGTTATTTTGTGCCTCAAGAGTACATTTTGCGATTAACAAAGAGTTATCCCTGTGACCGCGGATTCGTTGTCGAATCCAAGGCCATTGTTATTACCGCCTAATTACCGCGATCTTTTGTAAATCGTGTATTATTTGAACTGGCGTTAATAAACATTATTGATAGTCGCGACAATGACTGATTCTCGTGAGGATTCTTCGCACGCCCCTAATCCTGATTTTAACGTTAACCCGACATATATATATGTATATTCACGTTAATAAATATACTACCTATTATTTCTTGTAGTATTATAATTACATATTTCTCTTATTGTAACATAGGAATATTTATATAACGATGTCTCTTCTTCATTCGCATAGTTTTTATTATTATTATTATTATTATATATGTATTCAACTTGCATCAGTGTGATGGTTTAATGTTATTAATATATGAAAATATAAAGTTTTAAAGATAAAAACCGAACGATTCAAGAGTGCGTTAATTTAATTTCTTTCTTCGACAAAATATAAATAACGATTAATAGGTAACGAAAAAAAAAAAAAAAAAAAAAAAAAAAAAAAAAAAAAAAAAAAAAAAAAAAAAAAAAAAAAAGAAATATCTGATATTTCCTACAAATATAATATACGAGATCAGTTTTGTTTATATACGAAATATAGATAGCAAATATCGACTAAAATATACGTAGAATTTATTCTAGAATCTTCGGCATGCGAACAATCGATCTCCAACATTTTCCAGTTTTCTTATTTTCTATCGTCGGAAGGTAACTTGCACGATATTATTACGAGAAATCACCTACGCCAATCTACGGTTTCACGAGTGTTCAATTTCATGAGAAAGTTTCGTTGCCTGTTCAACGAGTTGTCGTCGGGTGAAAATCGTGCGCTACGTTTGTCGCTTATTCTTCCACCGCCTCGGGCTAACAATGAGTTACCTTCGTTGCAAGCTCATCAAACTTTTACCGCGATCTTTTTTCGTTCCGCCGGTAGAAATCCCGTTGGCTGGCAGAATCTTCGCGACTCGCACGTGCAATGAAACAACACGAAACATGGTATAAAAAGATGAGACCCCGAGTCGTTCGACGAAAGACATTGACGCGATATTTTTAATAGAAATAAGAAATAAAAAAGATATAAATATACATAGGTACACGTACGTATGTACATGTAACATAATTTAGATATTTACTATAGCCAAAAAAGTATAGCTAAAACGATAGAATGTTTGTTTTAGAACGATAATTTTCAAAATTGTCTGGAAAATGATTAAAATACTAAGGTTAATTTTGTTTTGAAAATACCGTATACCAATTTCCAGTTTGCCGAATATAGAATTATAGAGAAAATACCGTCGTTTCATGAAATTTCGCTTGTACGAGCGCGAGTAACGCTTTCGTACAATTTCTTCCGCGATACGTTATTTTGTTGTAATCAAAGCTGAAAATATGTATCGTGTGTATCGAATCAGTGTTCTACCTGCGTTTCTTAAACCATTGACGTACGATATAGTACGTTATTTTATCGTTTCGATCTATAAATCCGGCGATACGTTAAAATCTAGTAATATGATATTTGATAAATCGATTCGTGGAAATGAACTATGTCGGTGATCCGCTGAATCGACGTTACCCGAGAGAAATATGTTTACGCGTGACTCAAAATGATCGATAATGTTTTCTAACGAAATATCGAATTATCCTTATGAATCTGCATCGCAAAAACCATGATATACGCGGAGGATACTTTACAGTATACTGTACCGTACAAATAAAAGGCTCACACTTTGAATGCCCAAATAAAATAAAGATAGAAGATAAACCAGCAATTTTGTAGCAACACCTTGTACCAACAAAATTGTGCCGATAAATTATTATGAAAAATAGATAGAGAGTCTGCGTAAAAGAGCTGAGAAGTTTTGACAAATAAAACTCGTTTAGTTTAGTTTTAGTTTAGTTTAGTTTAGTTTAGTTTAGTTTAGTTTAGTTTAATAGAAAGTATCTTCTTCCTCGGGAATAAGTTAATCGAGTTCGTTAGCGATACAGTAATAATTACAGTAATAATACGATTCACCGAGTAATAAGGGTGAATTTCTTTGAGAATATCGAGCGTTATATATCGAGCAGAATTGAGAAATCTTTTTAGAGGTCAAGATGATCTTTCAACGTTCGACGTAAATGATGCGAGTTCTCGTAGCAGTGAATATATTTAGAAGTTCTAAGAAAAGCGAGGATATTGTTCAAAATATAGGAAAAGTGTCAATTAAGCAAGAATCGGGAGAAGAATGAGAAGCGTCCCTTAAGTGTGATAACGAGAGAAGCAAGCAGAACAGTGGATGCGTCGTGGCATCCAGTCCGAGCAGGCACGTAGCAGTAGTGTCTATTTCACGCTTAACAAAGGTTCGCCACACAAACAGACAAAGTCCTGTTAAAATGGCGCTCAGATTCACGTGCAAACAGAGGCGACGATAATTTTCAGTTTAAATGTTGTGCTCGCCGGTAATAATCCCCTTAACGCCGGTCGACTGCGCTACGAGAAGTGTCATTAAAACGACGCTGTTATTTTTTCTATTATAATCTAGATAATAAACGACTCGTTATTTCGCTACGTTCATGTACGATGACACGGCTAATAGTAAAATTAATCACACGTAAAATTCTAAAACAAAGGATGAGAAACTGAAAAATATACTATCGAATATAGATATATCGAAACAGGGATTAACTAATGATATTTCGATAAAAAGGATGACAAGAATCGTAAAACATGGTATATTACAAGTATCATGTTCCTTTACGAGAATCCCAAGAACAACAAAATACAAAATACAAAATACAAAATACAAAATACAAAAATGTGTACATAGTCCTGTTGGAAACGTTAAACTTATCTGCCCTTTTTCAAACTGAAAGATATCAGAAAACGAAAGCCCATTCTGCGAATATCCAGCATGTAATCACAGAAAGAAATCGTCTTTAAACGTGAGAAAAATCCGTCTCTCTAGATATCTAAAAATATCACTTATTAACATCTATCCCACGCGAAATCCTTGATATTCGCTGCAAGGACTCGTCGATAAACCGGAAACGTACGGAACTGCGCGTTGAACGACCGCAACCCTGGAATACGAATACGAGAGAAGTTCGATGCGGTTGGTGCACGAGAACGAGAGCCGGCTCGCTGGCAATGGACCCAACCCTCTTCTCGATTAGCCTCGTCATTGGCAAAGTCAGCGCTGCTTCGTGCAGAATCAGGGTCACCGGTGCATAATCGATGCCATCGTCAACCCCCGCCTGCAACGTTGACCTTGTCAACTCGAATCGAGAGACCAACTGCCGCGAAATCAATTTTTATCCACGTATTCCGAAAAGTTTGTTTAATTTAACATTTAACATTTTTTATTTGATTTTGTTCTGATTTTCTTCTAATTTTCTACTCTAATTGTTCTAATTTTGTATATATATATATATATACATATAAATAATGTATAGATTAATGATTAGATTATTGATCTCGTTGGCTTTCTTAATGTTATAATATATTTGGAAATTTTATGTAGATGCTACTAATCCTTGCATTTATATAATTTTTAATTGGATATTTACCTTTACCGAAGTAATTTCGAAGTATTTCTGTATATAAAAAAAAAAAAAAAAAAAAAAAATCTACCGTTGCTTAACATTACTAAGATGAACAATGTTGACGTACAAATTTAACAAACATAAACACAGTTTGTTAAACTTTCCTATAGATACGTTTCGTTTCAAATGATTCAAATATCGAATCATTACTTACCGAAAGGGCTAATATATACCTGTCTTTGTAAGATACATGACTGAAGTTAGCGTCGCTGATCATTCGAGACGCAAACGTATTTTAATAGAAGATCGATGCTAAGCATGTACCTAATGTAACGAATTCGAAAAGTAAAGTGTTTCTGTGTCAAGGATCGAATATGCTTTGACACGGTAATAACACGCGAAGAAGAGACGTTCAAAATGTGTAGGGTCCTATTTTAAACTCCAGCGTTTGATGACGATCCTTTAAAATTCGACGTAGTTCTACCAAACTTTGAATATTAATTCTCCCTAAAAACATTCGGTTTGAACTGAATCCAAGTTTCGACTCGAAGATATTCGAAATCTTAATTCGTTGTAACAATGCAGTGGATCGTGATCCAGGGGGAACTTCGATCTTTAAACTGTAATTAGCATTCAGAATAGTTTTAATGAAGTTAACAAGTTCCAAATTAGATCTATTTCATATTACGATGTAAGATTAAAATACTGTTAACTTTTAAAATAAATGGACAAATTTATATAACAAATATACAAAGTTCTCGCCTAATATATATATATATATATATATATATATATATATATTTTGTACTTTATTATTATCTTGTATATATAAACGTAAGATTAATTCAACCGTACCGTTCCTAGGGGCAATTTTCTTGATAATCAAGATAATCATTGCCTTTGAATATTTCAACATTTAAATAAAATCATGCATGACGTAACATAGTTGACACATGAACGAATAGCGTGACGATAGTTTTGCTATACACTTGACCGTTTGTCGGCTCTAGTTTCCAACATATTCGCCAAAAGCTGTCGGTACTGGACACCGAATCCTGTCAATATATGTGCATCTGCGACTCTGTTTGTAACGTACTTTATGGATTTAGATAAGTAAATGTCTTGGAAACCTCTAGATTGACGAAACCTAACCTAAACGCATACAAATACATTGATGATATTCGTTTTTTACCGAGTTTATAACACTTACAACCGGCGTTTCTCACAGTCTCGCCCCGATAATATATTCAAAAATCGCCGAAATCGGTGGGGGAATAGTCTTTCGACAAGTTCATCAAGCGACGTAACGCGAATTACATTTTACATACAAGTAAAACAAATACTATTATAGTTTCTGTGCTGCTTTGTTGTCGCTGTTTGCGCTTAAATTAAACCGTTCTGAATGGCAAATATGAAACGAGCTTACCTAACATTTTCCTTCTATCTTCGGTAGAAGTCACGTAACCAGTTTAAAACGTTAATTGTACATATGGCGTCGAACGACCGTTGTCACATAATCACTCGCTGCCCGTTTAAATTTGTATTTTTAACGATCACCGTGTCACGAGGCTATCGTATGGAATGCATTATAATGCGCGAGTTTCATAGAATTACGGATTATTAATTACCGAATTTCTCACAGTTTTTATAAAATTTCACGAAATTACGCGGCGCGCGTGCCCAACATTTACATTCACAACCGGAAACTGGACTCTTGGATTTCGTGACGTAATAATGGCTGCCAAAAATGGCTTAAAGTAATGGATAGGCTGGTAATTTATCGATTGCGATAGATGTCCCTAAACGTTACAACCATAGATTGATAGTTGTATGGTTTTCGTTTTATTCAATTTATCAGTACACATTGTTCAGTTATGCTGTGTATAATAAATTTGGAATATTCATAGTATATTTATTTATAACGCGTCTAACTTGAATTTGAATTATCGTAATCGTAGTTTTGTCATTGCGGAAGTGCAGCGCCACTACAAACGCGTTCCCTTTGGAATTTTAAAGATACACGAACAAAGTCTGACATGAACAGATTGAACTTTTCAAATAATTAAAATCCTTTATTCCTGTTCTCGTCCATTTATAAGATTTCTATAATATAGATTTAAAGGTTTTTTCGATATAGTTTTAATGTTACAAGATCTTACGAATTTGCTGGAGTAGGTTAGAGTCGCAAAAGTAAGAATGTGTTATATCGGTGTAGCGGTAGAGATTAGCGGTAGTTACCGAGGTGCGTGACATATTTATCGACTATGTAATATTTCCGTTACTATTTTGTTACTATCGGTACTAGTTACATTGTTAATATCGTTATTATTAATTCTATTTATATATCTAATAACTTGTTGAACATAATATTTCGGGATTAAGTAGCTTTTACAACTATCTTCCGTTTTTCCTGTTTTGAGTGTGTATTTAGAGGTTAGAGTTATCGATTATCTTATACTGGTTACTTTCAAAATTGAGATCTAAGATCATTGTTTTGACTTTACGTACACAATCATTCGAAATTTACGATATTTTTTAACTCAAATTAATCCCATACGTGAAATTAGAGTCGGTGTTTGCTAATCGATCGTTCGACAGACGCGTTAATTTTCTTTCTTTTTGTACGTATTTAGTTTTGCTTGGATGGTCAATTTCATCGAAATATACGGTATTAGAGTCAGTTTGTCTCAAGAGGATCCAGCTTCTCCAAAAATTCAACAATGTAAGTGTCTCTGTATTTTCCTGATAATTAATAGAAAATAAGGACAATCAATAAGTAGACAAACTTTGAAGCTTCGTTGCTAAAAACCAATTTTCTATTGAAACGATGTTGGAAAATTGAGAAACGAAATTTTAAAGTTTTAACACCGAGTTATAATATAAAAACGTCCAACGTATGCGAAACGTATCGAATAATCTACGATCTACGGATAACGTTGCTAGAGTACGATGCCGCATTTGTCAGAAGTTATTTAGAAAATTTTTAGCGTTGTATATCTTTTAGAATGCTTAGGTTTCCCTGAAATATAAACGTAATCGCGAGAGTTAAGATGACACTTGCCAGTCACGTCGTTTTCTGCGTCATGTCGATCGAAATCACAGTCTCTCGGGCAGTTCGTTGAAACGAACATTGTGGCGACACTTGCCGAGCACAAGAACAGGGACTATTTTCGAATGATAAAAATAGTTTTTCTAATTATGAAATTAGACCTCTGTGACGGTGCTTCTTGCTAATTTCGCGTATTAGGTAATACCGCACGTTCGTTCCCTTGTAACGAACACCTGATCATCAGAATCGTTCTCGGAGGTTCTCCAGATCATCTCCAGATCAGAGTTATTTAATCATAGAATGCTCCTTTCGGTTTTTTTTTNTGATTTGAATACTAAGATGAGAGAGAAACCGATTATTATAAAATCACTTGCCTTTTAACTTTTACTATCTGTTATATCTATCTGTTTTTCTTATTGTTATTTTGTTGTTATATTATTATTATTATTATTATTATTATTATTATTATTACTATTATTATATCGTCATTTATTGTCATCTCCTATGATACGTCTTATCCTTGGTCAATAATCAACGATGGCTATATAATCGTTGGTAATTTACCACTTACCGACAAGCAAGAAACGTGAAATTTTTCATATTAGATAATATTAACTTTCATCGATTACTAAGAACGTTTGGTCGGTGATTACAGTTTGATAACCTTCTTCGCAGAATTCCATTTAGTCTTCGGTCGATAAGAATAGTTCCTTTCAAAGCGGCGATTCTAATTTTGATTTATCCACTCGTTTATCTGTATTGACGATCTATTGACAATCTTCGCCACGTATAATATTGTAACTACGACCGATATCTTAATCGAGCATATTTCTCGAGCACAGGGAATCCCTAACAGCGTAATAAAAACGATATCGATAAAATATTCGTTTCGTTATCGTTTGTCAGGAGAAATTGAATAATTTGATAATTCTCTTTAGCAATTCGGAGAATGAAAATTACAATGGATATGGACGGACCGACGATTGAAATAGAAACGAATACTTTTTATATGAAATATTTAAAGGTAATTCGCGAAGGAAACTTCAAGCGTATGGCACAATTGTAAGTTCGTTGAATTCTCAAGTCGGTGGAAGTTCGAGTTCGACGGATCGAACACAGGCGTCAGAGTTATAACGTTGGAATATTGTAGCTGCAAAGACGATAAGTACGATAGTTTCTCAGAGTTGGAATAGTCGGTGAGGATAGAGGTGGAGAAGAGCGATAGTCTTTGGATCTTTCTTTACGTTTTCGCTTCTCTCTCTCTCTCTCTCTCTCTCTCTCGATCGAAGAGACGATCGGAAAGGTTGAAAAAGAGAAATATTAGCATCGGTTGGTGGTATCAGTAATTAATAAGTCAATGCTAGAAACATCGTTGTACGTACGAAAGAAATCAATATGAAAGGTACACCGTTGACCATTGACATCAGGATATCTATATTGGTATTTGTTAGTAGAAATTTTAGGATAAATTCACCGTTCCCTTCGCATCGATGCGAACACATCGACTTACAACGTAAAAAAATATATTGGTACGATAAAAGAAGAAAGATAAGCTACTTTAATTTTCCAAAAAGTCGTTTCGATCTCCAAGAACGTACCGTCCTAGGATGTAGATAATTGTTACTTTATAAACGATCGTGAATTGCTCGTTCTCGCCAATCTATTAATTCTAAACTCGCTTGAATCGTTGCAATCGTTCCTACCAAAGCTATTAACAACGATTCTCGCGATAGTTTATCGTTTCTCTCGAGAAGGCTGACTCGTTAGCCGAATCGGGTTATCGCGTGGAATAGAATTAACAGAGATTCGTAGGTGGATTCCCGACGAATCTCTCCTTACTCTCCGAAGGGTTGTTTAATCTTGCACGAGAAAAATATCGTACGTCGGGTTCGCGATTTTGGCAACGCTTCGAAAGCTAAATTCATGTTGCGATCTTATTGACTCGCGCGAATTTTCTGCTATTTACGCTGGCAAGCGAACGCGATTCCTCTTTTCCCCGGAACGTGTGCCTGCCTCTTTGAAAATCACGCCGAGCGTCGCAACCACGGGATTACGAAGTAAAAGTTTTAAGGAATTGCAGTCGCGTTGTTCGTTGCACGGATAACGAATATAGTCAATAACTTTTATATATCGGGATATTTATTCGTAATATCTTATATGTAGGAGAGTTTTACATTATCGTGCATAAGAAAATGCATTATATATATTTTTTTTTTTTTTTTTTTTTTTTTTTTTTTTTTTTTTTTTTTTTTTTTTTTTTTTTTTTTTTTTTTTTTTAAACAACAAGGTTATTCGCCATCGTGTTAAAAAGAACTTTTGCTTATTAGATTTGTCAAAGAACGAGCATGTATAATAATACCAATTAGTAATACTAATGATCCAACGTAAAAAAAAAAGAAAAAAACGCTGTTATCTCTTTAAAACGCAGTTATTTATTTATGTTTCTCGATACAGAAATAGACGTTGTGTAAAATTTTGTCAAGTATTGGAATGAACTATTGGCCGTTCGATCGATAGTGAATTTTGTAAAGATTAATCCTATAGTGCGAAGCGTTTGACGACAATCGTTGCAAGTTCTAGCGATAGTTTGTAAGAAGGAAAAATAATTTTTGAACGTTGCTGAAACTAGAAAGTAATTGGTCAAATTAAAGATCGCTCTTGGATAAAGAATTTCGCAATTATCGAACGCTGTTAACTAGGATTTGTCGGCTTCGTGATGGAAAATAATTTTCGCGGTAGTCCGTTTGACAAAAAAAGTTGAACGACCGTGGCAGAAACGTTTCGTGCCAAAGCAGGCAAATTGTTCGCGAACGTAGCTAATAACGTCGAAGAAAATTATCTCGCTTGCACCGCCTTCGGCGTTTTATATAATTTTAAAGGTTGAGCCGCGACGCTTTTAAAAGATTGAAAATAAAATAGAACGAAATAAAATATCGTTAAAAATAGCGTTCGAAAACTTTAAGATCGGTTAGAGAAAGGCGAAATATTGCTAGACGTTGAAAAATCGTAGATCGAGTAAACGTAAATAGATGGAATGGACGGTTCTTAAGAATCGTCTTACACATTTGCATCGTGTCGAGCGGCTTCGAAAGGCACGTTGAGGAACTATCGTTGTCGGTTCGAAACGTTTCCGGGCGAGTAAGTATCGCAGCGGCGATTTTTTCGTTGCATCGTGAAATTCTCGGTAATTCGTTAAACAGAAATTGCACGACCTCGTGGTGGCCGTTTGCGCGAATTAATCGCTAACGTGAAAATGCAATTTGGGTCGTGACCTCGCTGACCTATATGGCGTGTGTGACGAAGCTTCTTTACGAAACTCGCGTCTATTCTTTGTCCTAATGTTTCGAATACGCTGTATCGTTGTTTCGCACGGCCGATGAAATTATTTGTTAGCGGTAACGTGGCCCAAGATGGTATCGGTTCTACGGTGATGGTCTTTCGGCGGAAAGAATTTTCTGGACAAAGTGGAAAGAAGAGAAATTGGCCAAACGATATCTCGATGAACCACAGGGTGGTGGCAGATCGTTCGACTTGTTAAAATGTAGTTCGATGCGATATTACGATAATCGCTTTAATTTACCGCAGCATCGGATGCGGTATGTGGGTTACGAGCTCGTTAACCTAGTCGTTGAGACAGAGATTCGGTTAACCGGCGCAGAGAGCCGCGTGAGTTCTTTCGAGATCGATTCGTAACAGCTTTCGACCCGAATTCCCAACCACGTGTTCCTCTCGTATGAATTTTTCCCACCTTTCGGCCAGAAATTGCTCGCGTTTTTGTCGATCGTGTGTAACATGCGCGCGAAACAGGCTGCACGTTCGAACATTTATTTTGATTACGGGGCGAAACAAGGGGCGGCGCGGCGGCCGATCCATTCGGCCGATTTATTCGTGGCCGTTTTCGGTCCTCTGCTTCGTTCTAAACGTTTATCGAGCGATCAGAATTTGCCAAGTGGCGATATTACGTCCGCGAGAGGTGGACAGGTTTGAACAGATGATTTCGAACTGCGTACCTCTTTTGGCTCCCTTTTTCTGCCGTTATCTCTGACATCGCTACGTAAATTGGGCAAAATCAAATTTTTTCTAAATACGCTTTCGTCGTGCTGTAAATCAGCTAGTGGCGTAGATATTTCAAGGCGATTAAAACCGTAATCGAGGACAATTCGGATGAGAGCATCCTTTCTGTCTGTCTGTCCGCCCGTCCGTCCATCCACCCGTCCGCCCGCCCGCCTGCTTGTCTCGATCGTTGCGTAGCCTCGAATTTCGCCCCGGTAAACTAACGGTAAAGCAACTTAACATGCAGCGTTAGAACGGACTAGCGGCGCGGCGTGTTGCAACGCGCAACAATGCCAGATGCGAGCCACCCGTTGTTCGCATGCAAAAGGAGGGTTGCCTCCAGAGACGATTTGACTGAACGCGAAATTCCGCCGCTTTCTGTCACTGGCGCCGTGTGTCACGTCGACGCGTACAAACCGATCGAGAATACGCTCCGTTGGTTATTCGGCTACGAGTCGATAGCTGGTTTGGCCGGACAAGGTGTTCTTAGCGCGATGCTGCGTGACATTTGGGTGAAACGCGACCCAAATTCCCGTGGAATCGAGGTGGCTGCGCTTCCATGAGAATTGCACGCGAGACAGCTTGAACTGTTTGAAACGAGTAATAACGGTTTCCGTGTATTGTAGAAGCAACGCTTAGGAATCTCGAGCAAGCAGTTGAAAATCTTAATCGGCCATGTCGCGGAGTTCGAGGAAATTGGTAAACCCGGAACGCCCAGAGCCGTTCCAGTCGACAGTTTGAAAATAGCGGAGACAGCGGAGTTTTGGACGTATCGAAGGTTCGAGGTTTGAAAGATGCCAGCAATCGAAAGCGATATAAGTAAGCTACGTACTACGATAGATCGTATCCAGATGGATAATATCCATACTTTCGAACGAATGGAAAATTGGGTAAAAAAAATTAGGATTTTCGTGCGGTAGACGTATGTAAGAGCCACGAATCGCAGCGAATGCCACCAACTATGTGAAATTATAATTAAATGCGCGTTGAATGTCGCTTAATAGTAAATTTCCAATTTGAAATTACGATCGATTTGTCTCGTTAGCTATTCGCATAGAACACATGCGCGCGACTCGTAGCTTCCCAAGATGATACGAGCGAAACGAGCATCGATAGTTCGGTATCGAGAAGTAGAACGTTCGCTAGAAATTGAGAAATCGTGGTGTACGTATACGTACGTCTCTAGCGGTCATACGCAACTTTGTGAAAACTCGGACTTTTCAAGTCGAAATTCATATGTTACCGCCTTTTAAATTTCAAATTGAGACTAACGAATAAAAGTTTCGTTAAGAATTATGCTTAAATTTCGAACGTAATAACTCTTTCCAACTGTTTAATTAAATTTGACCAAATATAATTGATTTTCATCGAAAGAAGCAAAAAGAAAGGAGAAAAGAAAATATAAAATTGCGAAATCAATCGATTACTACCGATTATATCGGTAACGAGTCGAATAGTCGAAGAGTGGATCAGCGCGAAGAAACAAGCTCGACGAATCGAACTGCAACGTTCGTAATACGAAGTTTATGCCTTAATTAAAATCGTACGCTCGTAAAAATAATACGCGCAAGTAGAAAAAAGAAGATTTGATTTTACGATATTTTGATTTTCTTTCCAGTTGGATACCGTTATACCAATGAAAGATAAAGATAATGGAAGTAAGGAAAGAGCGAGTGTAATGCTTGATTTCTCCGATTCAAGATAAACGAAACAGCCTGTCGATACCTGTTTACCTTCCTTGTAAATACGTATTATTTCGATCGAAATCGTTCATAAGTAACCACAATTATACCCACCTACGTGTTGTAAATTCCACGTGAAAATTTTGCTTTCGTTTTACCGTCTTAGTTTCTGTTTGTAAAATGCGCTACGTTAAGATCGTCAACGCTCGTTGTTTTCTTCTTATTATTCGCATACGGACGAATAAACAAACCCACGGATAACTTTTCTTAAAATTTTATTATCAATGCCCTACGCTCGTAGCTCGGCGCATTCTGTTTCAAACGACCATCTGATATATTTATACGTACATATATTTGTATACATATTTTTCTCCTATATATACGTGTATACACACACACGCACGCGCGCACACACACACACACACACACACACACACACACACACACACGTATATAACATTATCCGCCGCTACAAGAAAACAGGATGAAACAACGTCACACGCTCTTTCGTACTTTCATCATCGGCACCGTCATTCACCGCGTCTCACCTTAACACGCACGATTACCAATTACTATTAACAATTATCTAATTAATTAATCGAATCGAACTAATAAAACAAACGTTTCTGACCGCTATTGTCGTTTGCATACTTGAACATCCTGCTTTTTTTCTTTCGTTTCCGACCGTTGTTTACCGAACGAGGATAAAAACAACGACGAAGCATCGAGTCTTGGTTTCGTTCGATTAACGTTTAAGCGACGATTCATCGATTTCTGCAAGGAATTTGACGTCCTTTTTTTTTTCTTCTCGCCTTACACGTTGCACGTTACCGCGTTAAGTCGCAATCGTGTTTACATCTCGATTGATCGATGGATAACGCGATACTGTAAAACGAATCGACGATGTTCCGACCCTTTAACCATGTGTGGCTGTTTGCTGATAAAAATACGAAATAGAGGATACGCTTTAAAACGAATGTTTTCGTATAAACGTTATGCTTTTGCACGATAAATTTCTTTCGAGACAAACGGTTGAACCGATACTTTTTTTCTTTCCTTTTTTCTTTCCTTTTTTCTTTCTTTCTTTCTTTTTCTTTTTTTTTTTTTTTTTTTTTTTTTTTTTTTTTTTTTTTTTTTTTTTTTTTTTTTTTTTTTTTTTTTTTTTTTTTTTTTTTTTTTTTTTTTTTTTTTTTTTTTTTTTTTTTTTTTTTTTTTTTTTTTTTTTTTTTTTTTTTTTTTTTTTTTTTTTTTTTTTTTTTTTTTGTATTTTGTTCTACGTTGGTCGACTTTGGTTGTATAAAATTCCTGGTGCTGTTTTGCATAGTTTGACCGAGTTCGTATTCATAGCGAACGATAAAAGATAAAAGATATTTTTCATAGAGAAGAAAAATCGAGCTTTCGTACGTTGCGCTGAGAAAAGCGATACAAGATAGGGAGAGTCGATATCAGGAATATTAACAAATCGCTGACACGAATAACAGGTTGAAGCTAAACGACACGGTGTACGAACGAACGGAATTTTACGAGAGAAACGCGAGACTTTTAAAAGCCGAACGAGACAAGGTTGCGACGGAGAACGGCGTGATTTATTATGCGATAACAGCAACAAGTTGAAAATTAGCGAGAGAAAGACGTTGAAATCGCTGCGTGCCGTTATAATCGCAGTATTTCGTAACCTTATCGTTTCTCAATATCGTTCTTGCTTTCTGACAAATAAAAGATTAATCGGATTTTTTGATTTTCTTAAACGTAGCGATAGGAAATAGGCGAACGACAAAGGGCGTTGTTACAAATTGATATGCCTAGTATGGAATTGCGGAAGATATTGGATATGCGCGGCGATACGAGAAACGGATACGGAGATTTTTGTACGCCGGCCTATAATTCGGTTATCGATACGCCGATTAGTTCTTAGAAGAAGCGATAGAATTTTTCCATCGACCTGATGTTACATTCTAACCTTTGGTATTGCCGCTCGTATTATCTCTTCTGCTATTTATATATTGTGTAACGTATAACGTCGAATAATTGCTAGAGGGAAAAAGGAATATCTCTTTATTCGAAGATTCGGTCAATTTCGACGATGCTCTCTCTCTCTCTCTCTTACGAATTTGGCTAATCGGAGTCTTACGTTATGATTTTTCCAACCGCCGCTTGAACGAGCATTGTCCATTCCCTGGTGTAACAGGTTGTTGGATGTAAAATATTATAACGCTATGGGCGATTAGTACTTAATGATCCTCGGTCGGAAGAACGAAAGGTGAATTGAAAATTCAGGCCAGTCTACTAATCTACGAATATAATCTGCCTTTGTTAAATCGAAAGCGTGATTCGCGCGGACGAACGTGCCTCGCGATATACGTTGCGTATACCGATATTACATACAAAACATGGGATTAAATTCTTCAAATAAATATCACAGATTATGTATCGTGGAACGTAGCACAGCCGGTTTAATTTTTAAATAGCAAATTACGTACACTGCTGGCTATAGATATTAGGGCATCTAATCGCTACATTTATCGAACGACTCCGACAAATTCAATTTTATCGGATATTTTACGTTAGATTAATCGTAATAGGTAGGATACGAACGTTACGCTATCCGGACTAGAAAATGATAGAAATATCTGCGGATGTCCTAATATTACTTACGGCCAGTAGCGTTCGAATAACGATATGTCGATGATATACAACGTCGAAGAAAGAATATACGTTGATTTCACTCCGGTACGAAGATCACAAGGGAGAAACGCGTATCGTTTCGGTTTTTCTTACGCGTTAGGGCAGCCAATCGATCGATCGAGTTCGTCGATTCAGCGTGCTGTGAAGTAAACGTACGGTAAGTTCTGGGAAAGCGAGTCGACTCTTTGTTTTACGTTTAAGCTTTTAGCGCCGTCGTTAACTTACTTTCCGAGACGACTATATTACTGCGATATACTTACGGTAAACAAATCTTTATATCGCGCGAAGCTGACTGTTTTTAATTATCGGGTTTTCGATGTCCAACGTCGAAAGCCGTAAGTAAACTAGTCGTTTTCAGATACGCCTTGCTAATACTAAACCTACTAAAAGTACCGTTTAGACGCTTGCGCGTATGGCTTGCGGGTATTTTAAACGTGTAAAAAATTCGTCAAAACGCTTTCAAGTACGTAGCTTAAAAGTATAAATAGACGGCGAAGTTTTATGGATTCATAGATTTATGGATTTATGGGAAATTTTGTGCCGCGAAAATTCATAGAAACTGGTCATAAAATTGAAACGTTCGAGAAAGGATTGTTCGATCTTTTTATCTGCGATAATTTTGCAGCGCCAAAGTATCGTAACGGTAGAAGTAAACAAGATCGGTGGATCGACGAAATATTCCGGTATACCATATACCATTCCAGGGATGAAAGATCATATTCGTTTACCAATTATTTCAAATTACAAAATTAAGCGAAACAAGCTTATCGTAATTTTCGTCCGCAGTCTTTAAACTATCTTCGCTTTGCGACAACAGTTGACGAACAGCTACGTACATCGAAACGCTGTACGATGAAATTCGAAGGGATTGGAGGCAGCGAATCTCGACGCACATCCGCTACCGTTCTAGCAAAAGTACCAAGTTCTCTCTCGAAATATTTATCGCGAGACAGGGATTTGTTTGTCGTGCATGGTTGAAGGGTCACATACTCTGTCGTTTGATTTATCGATTGGTTTCGCCAAAGATCGAACTGCGTTTAAACGGTTGTGTCGGTTGTTTCGAGCTACGTCAGCCAAAACGATGAAATCGTCACGCTTACGGGTTAACGATCGGTTCGGCGATCGAGATTGCGTCGCTGAGCTGACCGATTTCCACGATTTCACATTTGTTACGTCTAATAAGTTCCATCTTTTTCCTGTCTTACCAACATATACATTTAGAATAATACGTTCTAAGCGATCTGTCGTATCTCGTGTTATTAATATCCGTGGGCCTGAAAACGAGTTTAGGTTTATATTTCGATTAACACGGTACAAGATAATTAACCATTTATAGCAAATTTTCGTATAGCGTTTTTTCTTTATTTACACACATGTAGCTTACGATACCGCGATTGTCGTGGAAACATTGAAAACATCCTGTATACGTTGGCTTTTGCACCAGCTGATCATTAGCTGTTTCAAAATTTGCCAATTTTTCACGTGAAATTGTTAAATAGTAGTTAGTAATAGAGGATACGTAGAAAATTGGTAATAAAGTAATACAAGAATACAAGAACGCGAGAATTCTACAAGGTGAAATGGTACATCGTTGACGACTTGCATAGATTTTACATGCGTCGATAATGTTTTAAAGATTTTCACTGTGAAAGTAGGAAAAGAGGAAGCAAGTATGCGCTTTAGGTTTGGTAACGTGCGTGGAAATCGACACACGGGCTTCTCAGACTTCCTTGGCAATCGAAATAATCGGACGTCGATTTGTCCGTCGGATATCGTACGTAACAATTTACATCGTATCGAAATCGGTTTAAACGCGAGCGACCTAGGATCTCGTGGACACGAAATTTCTTCGTAATACGTACGCGATGATAAGTATATTTTTGGTAATATTTTGTATTTTAACGTTGGCTGGTTGCGTCTAAGCGGTTACAGAGAAGTGTTTTATCGAATTAAAAATGAAATCGAAAAGTGTCAAATTGATCGCAAGATTGCGAGTGGGAATCGTCAGAGGTTCAACGATTTCAACCTTCTTTCTTCTTTCGATTTTATATCGGCTACCTTCTTAAAAGCTTGCAAATCTTTCTTGCTTGTTAAGATAAAAGCAAGATGGAGATACAGGTGGTTCGAGGTTTAAACGAAAGTCGGAATAAATAATGGAGAATTTCCCTGGAAAACAATTCCTTTGCGAAATCATTAGACTGGTGCGACGCAGAGAAAATAAAAATTAATAGAAACGCTAGGTTGGAAATAGATCCTTTCGGAAAACCGATCGAGACTGATATTATCGTGAAAATTACCAGCGACTACCGTTTAATTAAACCGTGAACGAACGAAAGTCGAGAAAACTCTGTTGATTGTAAAATGATCGCCAGAACGAAACGGATATCCGCTCCAAATGTCAAAGTTCGGAATCGTATTCTCCGTGAACGAGCGTTGCACTCCATTAATTTCCTAAATTTGTTTGAATAGAACGCAATGAAATGAAAGCTCGGGAACACCATTCGCACGATCGATGATATACAGGTCGTTTGTTCGCCCGATCTCCCTGTCCCGCGACGAATACGATGTAAAAAATTTTTTTTTTTTTTTTTTTTTTTTTTCGTTGGCAAAAATCCATAATATCGTATTGAGAATGAGATAAGAAAATATTAGAAAAAATTCGAGAAATTAACGATCCTATTTGAACAAAATTGCTTGCCTAATTGGCTTTTTCTAATCGTCTAATCGTACAACGTCGAAACGTGGAATTCGGTAATTTAGAAGAACGGAGGAAAGATCGGAAATCTATTAACGTATCGCGTTAATGCAACGATGGCCCTTGATCGATGAATTAATAATCATAGTTTTATGATATTTTATATCCCCGATATATAGCCGAATTTCAAATGAAAATCCGTATACGCGTACTTGTTGCAAGTACCGTTCAAAGAAACGTGATTTACATAATTTATACGTAGTACGGTAAATATTTGACATTTCTATTCGTGATGTCGCGCGAACTTTCAAATTCATTTCGATAATTTGTATTTCGCGCGATCGATTTTTGCTCTCTTGCGATTCCTTTTATCGGAGACGTGGAATAATTTGTTGATAAGTGTTCGTTTTATACTTTTCGCTATTCCGTTTTCCGTGTCTCGACGAACTGTGTCTCCCGCTTTTAACTTTCTTGCCTCTCGATTCGAACAGCGCGTTCAATTCGCACGAGAATCGAATAAACCTCGCTCGATTTATAACCGAAACAAAGTTCTGCCAGAAATTTTAGTTTCAAATAGTGTTGCTAATTGGCCTTTGACGCTGAAGCGACGTTAAAACTAGAGAAGAAACGACCTCGAGAAATATACTTTATCTGTTTTTATTCCTCGTTTCGCTTTTTCGTGTTTTCAGTCAGAAACCGTGCTAAATTCTCTTTCACCGTAAATAGCCGGTGACCAATTCCAGTAACATATAGTAACGCTAGATATCGCTTCTCTCGTCGTTAGATGGAATCGGTTATCGGCCTCGATTCGGATACTCTCAATTTTCGACGAAACCAACGGTGTCCCATAGAGAACCTTCTACTTGACTCGACTCGTTTTCCGAATACCGCACAGCTCGATTATCCGAACATTCTATTATCCAAACATTCTATTATTCGAACGTTCTATTATTCGAACGACCGACGTTACGTTCTGCAACCTTCTGTCCTATTTCCTTTGAAACAGAAACGGTATACACAGTGTACACTGATTTGATCGTAACAGCTGTATGCATTCGTACCACGTTGACAGTCTAATCGTTCTCGTAGCAGATATTTACGCTACCGACAGACTGTCTCGAACCATTACAAATTTCATGCAACTTAAACATTCGTCAAACTATGTGATCTTGGAATTTCGTTATATCGGACATTTTTTTTTTTTTTTTTTCTACAAATTCATCGTAGTACTACTTTTGTATAAGAAATGAAAATATGCAAGGCTCGAGTTTGGAGTACAAAGTTGGAACTAAAAAGAGAAAGAGCTTTCTTTGAGATAAGAACGCTGAAATTATGACGATTCAACGTCATTTTCCGATCTTTATCCACGTTCGACGACGAAATAACCTGTCGGAATTTATTTCTTTGCTGGTTCGGTTGGAGGAAGCAACGTTCGTTTCTTTCAAGTTCGGTCAAATAAACGGCTCGTTCTCGCAATCTCTTCGGGGTAATCCGCGTTTCTCTCGCGTTGTTTATCCTTTAATTCCCGGTATCAACGTCCGAGTCCTGGTATCGAGCGCCTTTACACTCGAGGTAATTTTCATGCTCGAACGCTACATTCCGAGCTTCCGCCTGGCTTTAAGAAACTCGTCGTGCGTGCGACACGATCCATGTCCAATCCTCTGATAAATTAAAATACGCTTTTCACCATAAGTAAAAACAACCTATCGACTCGTCCAACTTTACTACTTGCTCGTTTAGATTCAAAAACTTGTTGAGCTTAAAAACAGAAAAAAAAATTATCCTCGTTCGCGCACGTTCGTTGATAGATTAAAACGTAGCTACGATCGCTAGCCGACTCGACGTCGCTCGCTCGTCCGTGAACGAATACTTTTCTAGAAAAACTTTGATTTTTCGTCCAAATTTCGTCCAATATTTCTAGAAATAGGGAACTCTGACTGAAAAGAAGCGAGCGATTTAATAAAATTCGTCGGAGAAAGTGGAACGAGGCAAGAACGAACTCGCATCGGCCTCCATCTATCAGGCCGATCTTAAAGTATTACTGAAATCAGATCGTCCATCTGCTCGGGGGCAGCAGCCTTATTTATGGACTTGATAAACCGCCACGCAGTGGAAATAGACGACAGCGTGTCTTAAAATAGGTTGACCGCATCGAAGATTTCCTTTCAGGACGTTTCTTCGCTCGTAGTTAACGATATTACACTTATTGCAGCGAATAACGATAAAAAAATCATATAAATTCAAAGGCAACGTTGTCGAATACGAGTAAAAGAAATACTTTTAGCGACAGATTTGCAAGTTTTCATCAGTTTCCACCACTTGCGCCTCTACTACGTAGCGTTTCAAGCTTAGAAATAGATTTATTTAAAATATTCTGTCTTTCGTACTCTGGCGTAATAGCGTTCAATTTGACTCGTGTCCACGGCACCCTGAAGCCCAACTAAAACGCGAAGAAAACGTAGCAGCATAGAAGCGTAACGGTCCTCGAGCTTGATCGGAGCGGAGACTTTGATCACAACGTATCAACGGTATAAATCTCTTAGCAGCCTTTTTCGTTCTTGAAAATAGGCTCGTAACATAGAAACGTTTTCAAAATCCACTACGATACACCGAATTTCCCAGATTTACGCTAAAAAGTTATCTTTAGACTGGCGCTTTTTTATCGATCGACGGATCAAGGTTCGACGCTTCGACCGTTAATTGCCGATCGAAGAAAGGTCTTGCGCGTTGTTCCATCGTTTTAATTGGCGAACGAGCGTCGCGCGCTGGCTCTGTTAATCGGACACCGAGATGTTGCTACTCGACTGTCGTGGCCGGTGATTGCCACGTTCAGCGATCGAACGATCCGAGCTTCCAGTCCAAAGTAGGTCGGATTCGAAACGATTGTTTCCCCTTTTTTTTCCAGTTCAGAAGATCGTCGAGGCACGAACGTTCGACGAACGGTTGGAAAATCAAATGCACGCCTCGATGTGCACATTGGTCATCTCACTGGCTCTCAGCTGATTGTTAACGTGTAGTTCCGAAGACGCGTTACTGTGCACCAGATCCTGTTTCCGATGGGCTTGGCGCAGATCGCGAACCGGTCCGATCGCCGCGCAACAGCTTTCGAGGGTCTTCCTGAAGGCGGCCCGGAAATCCCGGTTGAAGTAGGCGTAGATGAGCGGATTCAGCGCGCTGTTAAAGTAACCCACCCAAAACACCGCTGCGACCACTGAGTCGCTGCTTTCGCAGCTGTCGCACAGAGACGTGATGATGTACCTGTTGACAAAAGAAGAAACGAATAATTACGCGCGAGATTTCAGTACGTAATTGCGATTGGTGGACTTTTTGCAGAGTTTTCCTTACCGAGAAACGAGAAACGAGAAACGAGAAATACGAGAGGGTAAATACGAAGGGTAAATAAGGGTAATAAGATATAAATTGTATATCTTTAAAAATCTAAGGAAGAGGGAAAAGAGGTAAAAGAGGTAGAACATGGAATTTTCTTTCTCATATTTTCGAAATTCGTCGTCCCTGTGACTTTATTGTCTCGATCTTCTTGCGAATTCGACAGACGTCTAGATCGATAGAGCAAAACATAGCCGGAATATAAGAGCCGAGACCGTTTACATGTTCGCGAAAGTTTTTCTCTCGGGCGTAGTCGCTCGTCACGGTCGTGTTCTTTTTAAACGTGCCACACGCGAGTGTGTCTGCACAGACTCGCCAGAGAGTTTGATCGCTCAACCGAGTTAAAATTTACGAGAAGCTACGTTTCAGACTAACCAGATTTCATTCGTCCTCGTTGAATCGTACCTCGGTGCAATCTCCTGTAACTCCATGTTGACGTTATTTTCTTCCTTCTTTCGGTTCGTTTCTTACTTTTGAATTATCCACGAGTGGGACGAACGTGTCATTTTCTGTAGTATCTTCGCTTTTGTCGCGTATCAATATAATTTTCTGTTTCATAGAGAGAGAGAGAGAGAGAGTTTTCTGGTTAAAAATCTGTCGTACGATTAAGCGTTGTTGTTAGATAGAAATTGTTTACACTTTCGTAGAACGAACAACGCAAGGTAAGAAATACAACGAACGTGATAATCTATAGGATATTGGAACTCGCAAGGGGTTAATAAAGGAAATAGAATATCGAATGAAGAATAAACGAACGTTTCTGCATTTATCTTGGTTGAATGAATATGACGAATGCATAATAGGCATCCTTGGCTTTCAGTCGACGTTATGTCATAGATTACGTGACGATAAGGGGAGAGAAAGAGCCAATAACAACGGCTATGACGAGAAAGCGTAGAGAAAGGAAAAGTTTCCAGACGATTAGACCGTTAACATGCACAGACAGTGAACACGAACGCTCGATTCGATTCTCTCCTAGGGAAAAGTCCGACCAGTTGCTTGGAAAAACGATTGACCTTCGCCCTTTGTTGTTTAATTTTAACTCGGACTATAGCTAAGGTGGTGCACACGATTGATGTATCGATCTTACGAATGCAAGGGCGGCAACCGAGCGCGCATGGAAATGTTACGACCGATCGAATCTGCTTGGCTGTTGACGACGTAATTTGGTCGCGTAAGCATTTTAACAAATTCGTTTGTTTACAAAATATAATAAAAATGATAGGAAATACGGATAAACTGGCATATTGATTTCGGCTGGGAATTTTCGAGCCCGTTCGATATCAGCCGCAATTTCTAATCCAAAGCGAGAACCTTCCAGCGATCTCGATGCACGTTCGAGATGGCTTTTATGCACCGGGGTTTCTTTTAGCCAGCGAAGAAAAAAAGATTTGCTCGTTAAACGACTTTTTCTCCGTGACACCGAACGAGGCTCTACGAGAGAGCTTTCAAGAACTTTTCCAATCCCTCGGAATCGTCAGCTTTTCATCCCCTTTCTTCTTTTTTCTTTCGATTCTATTCGTCGAGTGCTCGCTTTTCCGGTAACAAGCCAGATCTTCGAAGCACCCTGTTCGATGCTTGAACGAAATCGTCGCGTTATCGATCTACATACGTGGCAGGAACATGGATTATTTATTATTCCGAAAATTTACGTATTCGTGGAAAAGTTAGATACGCGACATATTTCAAGCAAAGTGTTTGTCGTAAAATTTCAAAAATGGTGCCTATCGTTATTATTAGCTTTTATTTCTTCGCTTCTATACTTCTTTTCTTTGCCTTAAAAGTCTAAAAAGTCTACGTGAACATCTCCTAAAAGAAGATAGATTTAAAATCTCCGTTTGGCTTTGGTTCTTTAATCTTCTTCAAAATGCCAAGTTCTGTAATTACCGTACAGCTAACATATCGAAGGATTTGACGAGGAATCGAAACTCGTAGATTACACGCGTTTCTTACATTTCGCGAGTCGCTCTGATTCCAAGTCTACGCGCAAGCGTACATAACGCGAAAAAGTTTTGAAATTTGCACAAATGTCGTTGTTGTCAACGTTTTAAGTCGTCGTGCCGTAAAGAAAGGAGAAGGGTTTTTTTTTTTTTATTAAGGGCTTCAAGCACGCGCAAACGGAATATAATTCGACGCAAAGAAGATGCAAAACGCGTAAATAAATTAGAAATTATTACGTTTATCTACAATGTATCGTATTTTTAGCGATCGTTGTTGAATTATTCTCTTTGAAATATAGAATAATAATAATTAGAAAACAAGACGCGTGTTTCATTAGCCGAAGTGTTCTCACATTCGAATCGTTACGTCTGTCCGTTAATTCGGATAATGGTTCATCCGGTTCGATCGCAATCGCGTCACGCTGAAGATCGATAACGAAGAATCGTCGAGTTGTAAAGATCCGATGAAAAGGCCGGAGAGAAGCAGCTGAGAAATCCGTGCGCCTCGTCGAGCTTTGGAAAGAAAGGCGCGGCACAGAATTATTTCGCGGTTGCGGGCGAGGAGCAGAGCAGGTGGATGAAAGAAACGGAGAAAGGACGAGGATGAGAGAAGGCTGAAAGAACGTTGCCGTGGAACGGGGTCGACAGGAAAATGCCGCGATTTCGCACGCTCAGCCAACTCGCCGGACCGTGTACGTTTCGCTTTATTAACTCGTCCAGCCGCTGTACGCTTTTCACCCCTTTACCCAAACACCGTCGAGGAATCAACGGAGCAAAGTCGAATGTCCGGAGCTGCAACATCGACTTACTACTTTTACTCCTTTTTTCCCCCATTTTTCGTAGTAGTCGATGAAATCCGCGTGTGCGGTAAAATTATTAAGAATCGAAGAATCTCGTTTCCTCCTCGATAAACGGCACAACTTCTTCGCTAACTAAAAGCATGCAATTATCGATAGTAAATACGATGCTATCGATTTTCGTCTTTGCTTAAGCTAATATAAGAAATACGATTCACGCTGAAAGAGTACGAGTGCGTCTTTCGATCGCCGATCAAACTAACTGCATCGTTCTTTGTCGGTGTTCGGTTGTTCGTGGAAAGAAGGTGTAAAAGCAGCGGGACGTTGCTTCTCGAAAGAGAGACAGGCTTAAAATCTCGTTTGATTTCTATCGCGGCGACGGTTACGAAAAAGTTTCGTCGTTTCCACGAAACGAGAACGAACGTTTTCCATTAGTCGAAGCGAGAAACTCGAAACAAAGTGGCGCGAAGAAAAACGTTGCATAAGTAGGAGACAAGTTGGACGGAGAGGCTCGAGAGGAGCGTAGCCGGAGGCAAGTACACGAGAAACCAACGCGATAACTTTCGTCGATTCGACGCGACGGCTGAAAACACCGGGGAAACGAACGTTTGCCGTGGAAATTGCGATTCGTAGGAAGAAAATCGTTGCACGGGACGATTGTTCGTTTCCTCCTGTCGGCTGAATATGCGAAACGGCTGAATATGCCGAATCCGCGATACTTGCCGTCTATTCGAACGCTTAAAAATCTTGAATATACTTCTTTCGTAAAAGAGAGGATGATCCGCATTCCTTAGTCGCCAAACGCGATAACGTTAAGTTCAAATGTTATAAAATACATAAAGACGTACGAAGATACGTAAAGATTCGTAATACGTCGAGCAGTAATAGTCCTCGAGTATTTGCTAAACGAGAGGAATATCTGTTTAGGAACCAATTTATCATCCGTCTGGCAAAGTTGGTGAAAATACGAATTTTATTGGGCTGGCAACTAAATGATTGACGATTTTCTCAATACCAACTAAAAAGAAAACTACACAAATACATTTTCTTTCGATCGAATGAACTTTATCTAATTTTATCGCAGTCGCTTGTCGCGTTGCTCGATCAGGTAAGATCCGTATGATTCATCGAACAATTAGCGACGGGACGATATGTCGCTTTTATTTCGTCGTATCCAAGCGATCGATTTATCTTGATTAAGGAGGATCGAGCAAGTGATTATTATTGGTATTTCGGTACATGTAGCGTGTTTCTATTTAGAAGAAAAAGAAGCACGAGGGAACCTTCGAAATGTCGAGGCTCGTCGTTGGCGAATCGTAAACGCGAAAAGCACCGTATTTATGGTTATTACTTTTCGTCTGTGTTTCCTTAAATAGTAACGTATGATTGCTCGTAGAAAATAGCTGCTGTTAACTCACCAATGCAATGTGACCAGCAAGTGCGCCGAAACTAAGTACTACGGATGACCATTTTTAAGAGGTTGCTAGCGATACGACCGTATCGGATCTGCCGAATTTGTCGAGGGCATCGAACCGACCGAATCTGAAATCGAGTATTCATTGGGAACAATTTGAGAACACGAATTACCACTTTGATCGCAGAACGTAAGAATAACTCGCGAAACCGATAGAAAGGTTAAAAACGCCTTATCCGAGCCGAAGTAGCTGCAACTTGGAAGATGAGTCTATCGTGAATATTTATCGCCAATTGTGCCACGTATATCGCCTTTTTCTTTCTGACATTTGTTTTCCAATTACACAGGGAAAAACGCAAAGTGCAACCCGTTGCGTCGAGATCACGCAAAAAATATATATAAACCAAAACACGATAAAAACCGCCTCCGAAAGATCGTGCCATTACTCTCTCTCTCTCTCTCTCTCTCTGGTTAAAAGCTACACTCTGACAAACCGAAGAGAGCTCGAACAGTGGCGAGAACGGAGAACGGGAACGCGCATAACAATAGAGCTTTCGAATGAAAATTCGATAAACAAAGGCACCGCCAGATCTGGCGGCTGGTACGCGCCGTGGCTCTTCCCTCTCCTGTTCCATGATAACAGGCCAGAATACATTTGTCAGCATCGCTGCGACATTTCCGGCATTGCAGCGTCGCTAAATCGTGCCGAAACGTGGCCGGTATCCGTGCTGGAGAAATTATTCGTGACGTACGCACGGCGGTTGACGCGACGTTTCTTGGGCCGAGAATTCGACGGCGATACGCGCGTGTACGTGTATCGTACGTGCTCTAGGATACTGAGCATTTTAGGCGATGAGAGGATGATAGCGTCGTAGTCAGGCTGGGGAAGTGGTCGTGAAAAACGGACAATGGGATCTTCGTTGCGTAAATTAGTTTCCAAATTACCAGCGAGGTAAAAACGTTACTCACTTCGGACACTTTTTATTCCAGCGATATCGGAGAGCGAACAAAAAAAATACCAAATATTCGAGATATACCTACTTAACCGTATTATACTCTGTGTGTGTGTGTGTATATATATATATATATGTAAGTAACGAAGAAATTATCGAAAGAATTAAAGGGAAATGGAAGAGCAGAAGCAGAAGCGTTCGTAACAACGGAAACAACCGGTGGATAATGCGCGGCACAAGAGACAAACAATCCCGCAGAATTGCTAATTGGAAAAAGAAATTTGGTAATTTGACACTTTGGGATTAGGTTGAGAGGATAGATGAGAAGATGAAGAAGAACGTAATCTAAGAGTCCTAGGATATCTGTCAGGATATGGGAATTTTTTATAGTAGAAAATAGAACTTGGTCGATACCGACAAAGCGAATCAAATTAACGCGTCGAGCGTAAAAGTATTTGAATAAAAAGATCAACTCGTATTTCAGACGAATTCGACCCGTATTCGTATTCTGTTTGCCAGTACTTTCTTCGTTTCTTCAAATACTCGTAGAACGCAAGTTCGAATTTATAATAGTTGAAGGCGTTCGTTCCCGGTTTGAAACGCTTGCTTACGGACGGTTTTAACCTATATATACTCGTTATTATCATTGGCCTGCGACCGCAATATCGCGAAACGAGTAGGAAACGCCGTGTGCAAACTGTTTGAGATTCTTTTACGCTGGAGACGTTATCGATCGGGTCCTGCCGGTGCCTTTCTCAAGGCCCGGACGGCGGTCGCGTCACCAAGTCCTTAGGAATTTTCGGATGCACCGCAATATCGAAAGCGTTCGAGCAAACGAGGGCCTAGCCCATCGAAATTCCACTGAATCGCGATCACCTACTTTTTACCTTGGTCTATTTTAAAGTAGCGTTTTCAGGGCGTTCGAGCGAAAGTTCAGGGGTGGAATAGAATTTCCGAGGAAACGTGATTCTCCAGGACGTTCGGTAGGAAAACGGAAAAGTTTGGCTTGTAAAATAGATTCTGGCGATCGTTTCCGATTTTTAATCGCGAAGTTCGTTGTAGTTCGAATATGGTAAACGGTGAATATCACGCCTCGCGACTATTGTTAGTTAACGTTAGAATATCAGAGTTTACGAGTATTAGAATTTCCTAGTTACGTAATGTAATATTAATATCCGTATAGTGGATTAATAGAAAAATATAATCGCGTGGAAAGATGCGCGAGATCTAGCGCAATGCGATAGGAAGGAAATGGAGATGTTTCAGACAACGGAATACACAGAGACCTGTAGAAGCTATTGGAAATATGCCATTGCCAATGTCAAAATTCGTGTTTTCGTGGATATAATTAAAAATACTGTACTTTAGATATAGAAAAAATCCGCAGCGTAGAAATAACTAATTTACTTTGTTTATTTCGCGTGGGTTCGGTTCTCTCGTACAACGATCTATCAATTAAAATCAGCGAATTGTCAAGTTGGCAGTTGGCAGTAAATTATAGACGCTTTATATACACGCTTTCTCAGTCTTGTCGCCGTTACGCAAGAAATAAATTTAACAATGAATCTACTTTCGGTATCGTGGAATTTGCGTGTGACTTGTCAAATCGAAGCAGTAATATCGATTCAGTTATGCAAGAAAGCTGTGGTATTTCGAGTCGCAAATGCATAAATGGTAAAAATGCATTTCCAAATGAACGAAAATCGATTTTGTTCGATCGATATTGGATGGGTAATATCGATTTGCCGTGATATTAAAGGGGCAAAGACTGGATTTGTCGCGCAAAAGATTTCAGACCGTGAATAAAGTTCTGCGAATGGATATCACCTTTTGCAAAATTCCATGAAACACGGTGAAACACGTTCGTTTTTAACCATTTAACGAGTCATTATTTTATTTTCATATCGTAAAACGCATAGTCGTTCGAATATTGAATAAAAATAAAAGATAATATCCGGTACATCCGCTTAAAAAACATTTATCTTAATCAAGCGAGGTGGAAAATTTATTTTTACAGAGAAAAATGTAGAATCGATGTGACGAAAAATCTTTACGGTGGTCGTGTTCCGCGTATTTTTAATTCAATTTCCTTTTACTGGGAATATTCTTAATGACGTAACCGTCGGGTTGTACGGTAGCCGAAAGGTCACAAACGAAGAACACGACGAGTCACATTTCGCGTTTTTTACAGGAGTTTCAGAAAATTAAAGTTCGGTACATCGTCAACCGATCGCGCGTCGAGCTTAACATCGCGTTATTTATGCGTGAATTTATCGCCTATATTCAGAAGGTACATACGGCCTTCAAATGGAATAGTTTTTTCATCATACCCTGGTTTTTTTCTTATCGTATCGCGATAACTTCCTTTTATTTCGTTTCCTCGATCGAAGGAAATTTCGGAGCCGTAGGAAGGAAAAAGGTAAAAGATATAATCGATCGCGATCGTAATCGTATCCCGGTTAATTCGATGAAACTATCGTAGTTTCAAAGTTCTTTTAGACCACGCGGACGTTCAATGCTCGTCTTAATATATTCAAACGAGTTTTGCCAATTAGCAGGAAGTCGGCTCAACTTGGATCGTGTTCCCTTAGATCTCGTTAAAAGGAACTTAACTGGATCAAGAATAATAAGGGATAATAAGTAATAATAAGGAATAGTAAGGAAACCGCTGGTGGACCTGAATCAGGGTTTCTTGAAAAGTGTGGAAAAGTGTGGAAAAGTTAAAAGGTATTCTCGGATGGGATACGGATGGTGTCTCGCGTTTCATCGTAACGCGTCTTCGGTAAGAATTTTCTTGCTGCGATGTAACCCGAGATAGAGGAAAGCACGGTCAAATATTTTCGTAAATACGAGGAAAATCGTTATAACGGGAGCGCGGATCGTTGTACATTTATAAGATGTTCGAAGGCGTAGTGTAATTCGTGGAAGGTGTAATTCGACCCGGTGTATTTCGATGTATCGCGGTTCTCTGGATAAATAAACGAACGCGACAGCAGGACCGAAGAATTTTCGACAACGGCGAAGAAGGAACGAGAAATTTACCAGAGGAAGAAGGGAAGCCAACAAGCCAGAAACGCTGACACGATGATTCCCAATGTTCTCGCAGCCTTTCGTTCTCTTCTCATTTTGCTGCTGCTGGTGATCGGTGGATCTTCTGGTTGTGGATCCGGCGACGATTGATCCACAGTTGGCAGCGTGGTCAAACCGGCCGAAATCCCATTGATCTGCAGATGTTTGTTTAAGAGCGCTGCCGCCACTTTGCTCCTGCAAAACCAAACGTCCTAGCTTCATATTTCTGTTCATACGCAAGCCTGGAAAATAAAATAAGGCAACTATGCGTAGCTATTTTGAGCGTTAAATGTAGTCCCGCTGAATAAAGGTAGACTCGTCGTAGCTTATATATATAATTTCTAGACTCGTTTCGAAGCTTACCGATATAATCACGACGATATAATTATATTCATAATATCGACGAATAGTTTCCAAACGCCTTCGTCGTCTACCGTACATTGAAAATATAATTATACGTATTTGCAATTTCCTAGCTACGAATACGGTGTTTTGTTGGAAAAGGCGTTAAATAAAATATCGCTAAACGCGCGTGTGTTGTCCTTTTAAGGCATTATCTCGGCCGAGCGACTTTCGCCGGGCTATTTTCCAGATAATACGCGTATCTAAAGTTGCCGAGAAGAATAGGAGACATCGTTATAGCTGATACGAAGCGCGTCCGACTATAGGACGTTCCATTGTCACTGACGCGCTTTGTTTCCGCTGGCTCCGCTACTTTTTCTCTCCGCGCCATCGCTTCTCGATCGCGCTTCTTCTTCGATCGATCTTCCTCTTAACATTCTAACGCGCTTCGACAATTATTTCCAGGATAAACGAAAGCTTGTTCGATACGTGGAAATCTGTCAGATATTCAAAGTGAAAATTCAAATACTCGTGGTAACTTTATACCGATCTTTCGTACGATACTTTAAAGAGATTATCGTTTCGTTGTAACTTTCGATGCTAGTTCGCCGTACGTTACGTTTGGAAAGTTGAGACAACGAAGGTTTTTCAATTCGCCGCATCGTCGATGAATCATTACGTCGCGATAGCATCTGTTTCGAGAATATTCGAAGAAACAGAGAAAGATATCGAAAAGACGACAAGTTTCCTAGAACTTTGCGAAGTTTCGATCGATTAGAAGTTTCGATTGGAAAGCGAAAATTCGCGAATACTAAAAATACTAAAAATTCGATCGATTATCGATGATTTTCGATAAAACTAAAACCGCCGAATATCGCGTTAGAGCAAATCCTGAAAACTTTTATCGTTTCTTCCCTGAAACTCGAACATCCGCGAATAAACAAGACCTTTCCTTCGCATCTGCGATCTCGAGGGACCAGATCGGCCGGACACGATAGAACAGCGTTTGCTTTTGTACAATAAAAGTCGTCCTATCGATCTGAAAGCTTTTTCGTTCGAGTAACATGGTCGGCGATCCTTTGAAGTGGAATTAGAAAGCAGAGACGTCGGAGAGGCTGGCTGCGGATTTAATTTTTCCTTTGACCGGCAAAGCGCTCGCTATGCCTTGGAAACAGATCTGATTTTGCTCTCCGTTGAAATCCTCGAACATGCAGAGCCAAAGGCGCGTGCAAATCGGAATTGGAATCGGCAAAGAGCCCCCTCTGTGTCCGGGCTGAGCTACCGCAGACCCTGGTAAACTTTAACGTCGTTAAAGTCGAGGACGAATCTTTCGATCGTATTTCGAGTCGTTCGACCGATGGACCTCGTTCCAACGACGGGCTAAAGCATTAAGACTCGAGCACGATGGTCGATGGTTTGGTTTTCGGATGAAATGTGAATTTCACGTACAGTGGTTCGAGCAAGTATTCGGGAGGCAATCGGCAAAAGTTTAGTTACTCTTGTACTGGAAAAACGCGTCTTATTTTTTTCTTTTCTCGACTGCCCGTCACAGCTTGTTTCGAGCAAATGCCGATAACATTGTTATTAACGTGGTTATTCGTCGAGAGATACTCTTGAACGTCTCGGAAGAATTTTTCGTCCGCAAGTTCTTCTTCGTGCTAGTTTTAATAGCTAATACCAAAGGGATAAAAGTTTCATTCGCGTGCTAAAATTTCAAATAATCGCGATTCGATCGAACGGTGGATCGACGGTGGAACCGATCCTCGTTGAAAAGAACGTCGGTCGATGGTTCAGGAATCGCCAGTTAATTCGATACTATTTCTTCGGATTGAAACTTTTTTCCAAGAGCATCTATGAAAAAGCGTGTTGCTGGTGAGCCAATTCACGTGGCAAGGGAAATCGAGAAAAGATTCGGACGAAAGGCGAAAGTTTCCGATCGAGATCTGAAAGTAATCTTCCAAGATCCTAATAAAAGTTGCCATGATTGCGTTCTCGATGGTTCTTGGCGTTTCATCTCGTTTTTTCTTCGTCGAAGGTGACATAACGCAATGAGTTTCTCTTTTTTTTCTTCTTCTTCTTTCTTTTTCTTTCGTGACCTTCTTCTTTTTACAAGGTATAAGAAACAGTGGAGTAATTAGTTTGCCGGTGAATCGTATCCTGTTTCGAAGTGGCAGCATCGCGAATCAAACGTGATAACGACGATGGTAATTACATCAAGTTAGTAATGTGAAATGGGTCGATCGATATTATTAATCGTTAATTTAACGTTAATAGATCTGCAATTAGATTATTCCTTTTCCTTCGTTTGTTGTCAATTCGAACCGGCAACGTAGATTGCGCGATGCGCGATGACACAGTACGATATACGTACGTATTTATAACTTGGATAAAAATAGGCCAAAAACCTTTCTCTCTCTTTTTCGTTCATATTTTACGATTAATTTCATTTTATGACAGAATGAAAATGTAAATATTTGCATTTTTATGGATTTAGCATGGTGGAGGAAGTGGGTTCGTTCTTAATTGTATTATTCTCCATTTTTCCCGTATATAAGGGCTGGCTCCGTCGCCTCGTGGCGGAAATAATCGAGTTACCGCGTTAAAAAACGCAAAGCGTTCCACGAAGCGGATCGAGTTTCGAAAAATTGCGTTCTCTTGCATCGCGTCGGCCGTGCATCGAAATGGCAAAATAAAAGTCTTGCCTCGTTTGTACGATTTATAGAGTACCCCAGCGTTATAGAAAATTGGTCTGCGACCAAGCGTGATTACATAGTTGCAATAATCTGAACCGTGCGTATCGTCGTATCGTTTCATCGATGGTCGATAGATCCTATCGCGCTTATCAGGTATTTACGCGTTTATGTTAAATTTTAGGATAAAAAGATCGAGACGAATCTTTTATCGTCGCTTACGATCAGATACATTTTATTAACGGAACCAAATCTATGATATCATGAGCGATTCCATGAAAAATATTGAAAGTTTCTTCTCGTTTATACCTAAAATGATTCGACGATCGACCATCTGAAATAGGACAGTGACAGAAAATTCTCACGTTTAATTTACAAATCACGGCCGTACTGTCCGACTATAAACTGGCTCGTACTACTTGATGTTTACGGGCCGATCGATCTCTGGCCCATTCTTTCCCCCTCGCATAGATATAGCAGCAATCGAATCTTTCTTAAACGCTTCTGCCGAATCGATGCCATAGAACGACGATAGAAACAACGCGACTCCAAGATCCCTTTTTATCTATTTAGGGTTCTAGGTCTTTAAATCGGAGCGTTCTTTTAGAAAACGTTCCGGTACTTGGATCTCGTTCGAAACTTTTTTCCCCGATTTTATTCGTGGTCAAAACGTTAGAACGCTTAAATATTTTTTAACGCGATTGAGGTAATCGATTTCGACATATCGATGGACGTGGGTAAATTTATTTATGCGAAAAATGTAATCGCGGAAAATTAGCGTCGAGTTTAAGTATATGCGAAAATTATATAACGCGATTTACAAGCAGATAAGATTAATTTTAACGACGCCTAGCGTGAGCGCGTTCCGAGGAATAACCACTTCGATTCTAACGAAGTCAAATTAATGCCTGAATGCATAAATAAAATGTCTGGAGAGCTTACGGTTACCCAGTTCACCGATCCTATCGAAAATTTACAGAATGCGGTGAATTTCCAACGTTATCCGGGAAACCGTTCGAGTGGCGTATATCGACCACTGTGCCGGCACAATGCATTTTTACTCGAGTATTCTCGATTATCCTATAAATGGACGGATCCATCCTTTATATAGCGCAACCTTGACTTCAACAATTATTCGTTATCATACCGAAGAGCTGATATTCGTTTTCAAATCGATAACCCACTGTCTTCTCTGTCTCGAGTAAACGTTAAAAACTCGATACGAGATATTTCGGATCGTGCGAAACAAGTAATTATTATGTGAAAATTGCACAGGTTCACCGATCGATAGAACGCGATAGTTCTTATCCTCCCAGCCCATTAGCTTTTTCGTATAATAAATGTCGATACGTTTGCAATTTTACGCCTCCGTCGCCTCATATATTTTCCAGAGAAATTTCCAGTTATTCGATTCGATTGGACTGTTCTCCGTCTAACGAGCAATTAACTTTATTTTATGGAGTGGATCGTGTAATACCGACGAATCATCGTCCAATTAATAATCACGCAGGCGTGGGCATTATTTAAGTAAACCATATAAAGAAGGATGTGCGTTAGTTTATTTAAACGAGAAAATGCTTGTTATTCGAGACTAATTATAACGAGAACTTTAAAGTCTAAGATTATTTGCTATTTTTGCCGATTGTTAGCCGTTTACGATGAAAATGATAAATTATGTGAATTATGCGTAACTTCTTAGCGTTACTTTGGATGACATTTTCTCGGGTCTGTAACCATCGTAAAATACAGTGAAACGAAGCAATTCGTTGTTAAATTCGAGCGATGTAGCGATCAAAAACGAGAAAACCAACTGCGAGATTTGCAGATCGTGGATTAATAAGAAGAAAGTATAAAAATTCTTTAGAAACGTCTTCTCGTACGATAGACTGGAAAAATGTTTCGCAAGTGACAAGACTTGAAATCTTGGCGACGCGACGGGAATATTATTGTACTTTCGTGAAAGAAATAAGATCTGACGACATCGGGAATCGGGCTTGAAGATAGAATTTTCGGCTTGGTGAAATGTAAGGACGGTTCGCGATCCGGATCAACCCATCGGCCATCCTCTTCCTCGCGTCCGAGGAAGCGGAACGTTGTACCGACGATTTCGTGATAAACCGATGATGTTGAACGTAAACGCGCAATGTCGCTGGTTTTTCAGGATTTCCTCGAAAAAGAAACGGGTGCCGATCGATATTCGTGGAGGACAAAAATAAAAACGACAACGGTCCCTTGTATCGGGAAAGCCAAGAGGAAAAAGAGGAAGGAACCGTTTGCCTCGAGAGAAGTACTCTTGAACTTTTCAAGTCAAACGAGTTACCTGGTGAATTTTTGATGCTCGCTACGGTAAAACTCGCTAAATTACCGGCGAAACTTTTCAAACTAATTCCATCAACGTTACGAATCGCTACGAGTCGCTGGCTATTTCTCTGCGTTAATCGAAATTAATTAACGAGTCAGGCAGAAACGTTGAATTCTTTGAGCAAACTATTTCTCATACTTTACGTGCCAGCATCGCGGTCTTAACCCTGTTTCCAAGCAATGCCTACGAATATTTCCTTCGAAACATACGTGTATGGGTTATTTCCACGAAACGAATCTGTTCGTATTTCTCCTACCAATTTCTTCGTTCTTGTTCGTTCCATCGTAGTGGGCTGCATTCGTTACCTGTGATTCTTATATTTTTATTTAGCCATACTTTTATTTAACGTCGTGTATCAATCCACGTTGGTTTGGAATGGAAGCAAAAGTTCCAACGACCTTCGCCTTGACTTGCGTTGTCAAGGACACTCCGGAAGGTTCCAGCCTTTATATATAGTATCCTTATTGCTTGCAAAAGAATATCGGCGAAATATATAAAATATTTGCAAGACTCGTTGCGATATCTGGTAGGATTTAGGAATTTTCTACTCGCGTTACGTTGATTTAATTAGATTTACGTAAAAATAATAATTGGCGATAAATATCCGCGGTCTACGGATTATAGGAAAGCCCAAAGGTGCCATATAACTACTAACTTTCCAAAGTTAAATCAACCGTCCAAGTTCCCGGGTACACTCGACATTTTTAAGGGCAGTTTGATTAGCGTTCTACGCGTAAGCTTCGATGAATTTTCGAAGCAGGGTCGATCGATAGCCAAGAGGGAAAAGTTTCCAAGTCGGTTGAACACGTTGCCTGGAAGCTTTCAAACGGTTGGTACTTTCAAACTCAATTAGCACCTCGGCTACGAAAGATCCGCAGGGCTTTGGTAGCTCTCGTAAAGTCCGACTGATTATACTTTATATCACAGCATGGAGCTGTGTCGATTCGAAATTTTGATAAGAAAAGCTCGATTTTTCGAATTTTTCGAACGAAAGCTGGATGCTGTAATCGAGAAGTTCGGAGTTTCCAAGCTTCGAAGATAGAGACCGAATAAATTTTTATCGCTATCGTTCCTACAAACGACTCTGATCCATAATTACAAATAACGACGAAATACAACATTTGACAAATTCAATATATTCAAGGTGCGAATAGTAAAATTAAAATTTCCAAAGTGTCACGCTGTATTTTACGATGCACCAAGTTCATAGATAGATTTATCGCGTGAATGCCGTAGAGAATCCCTTGCCCATCGCGGATGATTTCGGACGATGGGCGGCAACCGTAGGTAGAAACATAAAAAATCCAACAGAAATCTGCCGGAGACTTCCTCTTTACGCAACGTATCTTACGACATTGCCTCGTTTCCCTGCAGAATGTTCCGAGCAAAGCACCTCCCGTTCGAAGAAACAAACTCGTAAATTCGTAATAATTGTCCTATCCCTAGCAACGAGTAGGGCTTTCACGACGTGTCAATTATACCGGTAGAAATGTACCGTCGCTCTATATTTTCTCCGATTCAACGACATTCTTATTTTCTGAAGAAATTCTCTTATACGAAGGATATCGGTCGGCATAAAGTTCGTGTTAACACTTTCCATTACTCGTATGGGTATTATATCATATTTTTACGATATATAGTTGCGATATAGAAAAACAAAAAAGAAACAATTTGCAAATATCTCATCCGAGTTGATGGATGTCGCAACCGGATTCCCAATGGACTCGTAAAGTACAGCCAGCGGCCGATCCATCGCCGATCGATCGATACTCGAGCGTTACGGAAACGCGATTTATTCGACCTGCGAGTCTCTGCTGCGTACGTCTTTGCAAACTAGAACGATCATCGATCGACCAGTACCTATCAACGATCCAATGCCTCGGTTGTCTCTCCATCTTTGCAGGCATTGAAGGCAGTGGAGGCAGTGGAGGCAGTGGAGGCAGTGGAGGCAGTGGAGGCAGCGGAGGCAGTGGAAAAGGCAGAGAAACGAGAGCAACGAAGTAAGTAGTAATCCTTTGGATCGAGGCCACAATTGGATAGCCAAAGTTCAATTTCAGCCGGTAAGAGAGCGGCTCCGACTTTCGGTCAGCTTAAGAATATAGCCCACTGGGGTAATTGCGTTGAATACCAGGTTTTCCTGCTTCCAATTAGTATCCTGAAGTAACGGTAATAAAAGCATCCTTTTTCACAAGGCTTTCCTAGTTTCCATTTACTTTCCGCTTTCTTTTAGTCGAATATTCACGATAGAAGCTCTATGAAATTTGACAATGTCGTTTAAACGAATATTCGATACGATCTCTCAGTCGCGTATACGTAAACAGGTTTTTAAGTTTGAATCTTTTCCTACCGCGGTTTCTTTTATTACCGTTGCGCGTATATTAATGGTAAGATCTGTTTGAAATCGTGCAAAATTGTTCGACTATATGTACTTGATAGGATCGCTGTCGCGTCTATTTTTCTAATTCGTAAGATTCCAAGACGGACGTTAAGTTATAAGATAATGAAATAAGAAAATTCTTTCTTTCGCTTTACTATAGCGTAACAGAGAAACACTAAGTCGTGACAGGCATACGTTTCTGAACGTTGAATACAGTTTTCCGGTCGGATAGAAAATAAATTCGGTCGATTCCTTCGACCAGAAGTTGCGTTAATTTCAGCTCTTTTATTAATTTCAGTTGCATTAACTCGTTGTTACGCGCGTCTCTCTCGCAAAAATCGAAGAACATTCAACTCCAGTCCTTTTCACTTTTTCTTTTTCCCCACGCACCGTTGCGTTCTAAAACATCAATTTTCTACGCTATTCGCAGACTGATTCGAACGCCCGTTTTCCGTTATGCTCGTTCTCCGTGAACCCTTATCCCTTATCGTATACGCGTCTCATAGGAATTTGAGAAATATTCAACTTGCATCCTTCACGCTCCAAACTAATGTGTAATAAAATTCCGAAATACGAATCTCCGTTACGTTATTCGGATCGAGTCGAACCTCTGTCCCGTTATATCCATACTTCGTGAACGTAGACGATACCGTTAAAAAAAATGGCATTCCATTTTTCGATAGGTAATGTAATACGAGCCAAAAAGAAAGAAACAGTCCGATCGAGCAACCGCTTTGCGATGAATTGTTTTTGCGTAAGAAGGCGTCGAAGCTGAAAGCGTTTTCCTGTTTCGTGACGGGGATCGTGAATCGTCGGTCACTGTACCGGACAAAAATATTACGATCAAGGTGGAAACGTTCGGATCTTCACCGATGTTCGTTATCGTTTTAGCCCAGCTATCGAGAAATAAACCGACGACGTTGTTACGAGCGTTTGGTCGCGTGCACACTGCACACGCTCGATCAGTTCGATACCAGCGGAGCTGTGCTTATCTAAAAATTCGTTATTTGGTCGTCGATGCTCCGGGGAAATAGTATCGAGCCCGATGAATCGTGCAAGATGCTGGTACCGAACGGAGGATTAAACGGCTTTCCATTAACTCGTTGAAGGATCGCATTGATTTCGCCAGGAATTTCTAAGCGATATCGTCGAGCTTGTTCGGAAAATATCCGGCCGAGGACGTTTCTAAAGTTTAAGGTAAAAACTAAACTCCTAAGTAAACAACTGCGAATATTTTTATTTTTCGGAAATTCATATTTTTACGAAGATGCTTAAACAGGACGACGAGTACTATATTTTCCGTATTTTACGATTTTTTCTTTTCTTTTTTTTTTTTTTCTTTTTGTTTATTCCAAGTAAAAAAATTCGAACCAAACTGAACATTCACCATATTACATTCGTTTCGTTTCAACACGCTTATCCACTCGCAACGCGTACACGCTATTCGTATCAACAGGCGTTCCCCAATTTTCGTCCGAATATCTCACAGTTAGGCGTTACGATAACAACCGATCGAAGGTAACGAGCTAAACAACGACAACAATGTCGATACAAGGGCTGATAAAGCGAGCATTAGGAAGAAAGAGAGAGAGAGAGGAGAGAAATTAAGGTACTCCTTGGAAACTATTTGACAAGCATCGTGCTTTGTTTACCGAGTCGAGTCTCGCAATAGCAACTTTTAATTAACCTACATATCGATGCCGCTCGTTATTTTCATGTGCATGAAAAACCTCGCGTCTCTCTCTCTCTCTCTCTCTCTCTGCCTAGAGTTCTTCGCGTCGAATCGTTTTCGCAGCCACCGTTATGATTCTGAATCAGCGTTCCTCGACGATGTTTGATCCTTGAAACTCGCCGACCGTTTCCATTCTTTTCTACGAAGACGAAGAACGGCGAAGAGAATGTTATTTCCTTTATCGCTTGGACCGGCATGAAGAAAACGTAATTATTGTCATCGCTATTAGCGGATAATGGGGGATGAGATAAGAATCTGGTGCGAAAGTTTTATAGCAAACGAGTGAATTTCGACGTTTCAACATACTGATCTTCCAATCTTCTAAAAAAAGTTCGCTCGATGTGTAAACTGTCCGAGTTGACTACGGACGATTATTTAAATATATTTGTCCCTAGAACGTGGAACGTAGGGCGAAAAAGCGTAGACAAAGTTGTTTCTTTTATAGATTTCGATGCTTTAATTTCTTCTCCTTTTCCGCTATTTATAGTCGTAGGGTCATTTAGAAGACAGCTTGCTAATGTGTCGAATTTGCGTCGGAAGATCGTGGACGATCGTGGACGAACCGATCGAACCGATTGGCTCAATTTTCAACTTTTGACTTTGAAACATTGGTTTATTACCTTTCCGTATGCAGATTTTCGTGAAAATTAGAAGAACGACAAGACGCGTCTCTCGCGAGCGTCGCAAGAACGTGGAAGCGCGTCGACGGAATATCGTTGGAACGAGTAACGGATCCAACAATTCCTCGTTATTCGATTTGCCAGCGGTCTTCCTTGGTTACCGAAACGATTCCTTCGCAAGGTAAATATTCTCACTAAACGCCGGTGGAAGTTGCTTGTTGAAGTTTCATCGAGGTCGTGAGACTGGAAAACGGAAACGATGGCGGAGCTTGAACGACCAAAGGACGGTGAATCCAGCATCCGCGTGTCTATCGGTTTCAGAGTTTCGAACGGTTTCGTTCGCCGAGTGGGAAAACTTTTGGTCGAATCGTTCGTTCGAACGTGATTCTTTGAAATAATCTGGAAGAACGAAGATATCTCGATCTCATTTAGAAGAGGAGCAGATTCGTGAGAAGAAACTTGGCATGAAAAATTGTTATACGCTTTTGCTCGAAGCAGAGAGTAGATAGACAGAGGTAAATGGAAAAAATATGCAAAAATCGTTTTAAAAGTGGTGCGCGAACACGTTTCGAGCGTTGCAACGATATCGCAGATCGACGGCTCGAACGCGATCGTTGCCACCATCGAGAGCGCGATTACTCGCGTGTAACACCGTTGATAACAAGGACACCATAGCTAGCCGATATATATTCGCTAAACTTTCCGACCGATGGAAACGACCGATTCGCGCAACGGTTTACGGAAGGATAGCAGCCGAGCTGACACCTTTATAGACTCGATGATTTTCTATTATTTTATGACGTGACACGTTGTAGATTTACTTGCTTCGAAAGAAGGTCGAATTATTTTTTCGTTTCTTTTGGAAATTTCATTACAAAAATACTATATTGTCGCAGGTATTTTCGCGATATTTCCGATCGATGCTACGTATGTCGATTATAAATATTTTTACTTCGATAGACGATAAACGATAGAACTGTTTTAAAATTGTTTACTTCTATGGGACGTACAACAATTTCAAAATCTTGCTGCGTATAAGACGTATCTAATGCCGTTAAACGATTGACTAAGTGTCGGTGCAACTGTGGAATACGAAAGAAGCACCGACGACACGAACCAATGTTCGAAACGATATTCCGACTCGTGGGACCGATAAGTAGATATGGATAGCGCTTGGTCGGACCGTTCCATTCAGGTAGATTACTACACGAGCGAAGATAGCGTCTAGTCGAACGATCGCGCCGAAGCAGTATCCGATGAAGCAAGTAAAGTAAAATGGGATTTGCATAATGAAGTGATTGCAGACCGTGTCCCGAAAGATAATGTAGTATTTCTGCTTCCTTGATTTACGAATTGCGAAGTGGAAAGGACCTAAAAGATCGTATAGCGTGGAATACATTTCGAAGCGTAAATATACTGACTCGCCTTTATTATACTCGATTTCGTAATACGATATGGAAATGAGAAACTGCGTTAAACTTCCTTCAAAGGAATAACGTTTACCTTATAGGGAAACAAAATTTCATTTCTGCTTAAAAGACAAGAATCGGGTTTTTCGTGGACAGAAATCCTTCCGAGTGGATAAGTAACGTCGACTTGTTATAATTTTACTTTTTTGTAAACGAATTTCTTTTTTAATCTATATCGTCGTTTAACAATTATACTTAATATTATTTTATCGATAACGATGGAAGACGAAGCGATGGAAACGCGCGTGAATAGTCGGATTACATTACCATTACTAGTACTTTAGTTTCGTTTCGATGATTGCGACGTACGCGTAATCGTTTCTTTTTAAACGTCGTTATCCATTTTTTCGTTCTTAAATTATTTGTACCACTTAGAACCTGCCAAATTGCGGGGAAAACTTTAGACTTTCTACTTATTCATCGAAGGGAAGTTGCTAATGATAGACAAAGGTCGATAACGTCAAGCGTAAAAAGTCATATAATTCGAAAATTAAGCGATTATTCTTAAACGAATAATAATAAAATCGGTATAGCGTGTGAGAAATAAAACGGGTCTAATTATCGGATGACGGAAAGGGCAGGAAAAATGTCATGTCGTATCGTTAGATAAGAACGGCAGGAGGAAGGGAAATGGTGGAACGAAAGAAGAGCGTGGTGAATACATGAATGTATTTACTTGCTGATATTTTCGTCGTGCTGTATCACGCTCGTCGTTAACCCACATTGCATATTTTTTAAGGAAGTGGCAAAAAATTGTGCCGTTAACAGATTTGATCGATATCGATGAACCGACGTACATTTTTCAACGACGCTTCCATTTCTTTCCGCGATGAAATTACTTTTCTCGGAATCTCATATTATATTCGATGCTTAACGTTTACCTCGAAATAATCAGACACAGAGAAGAAAATTTGAAACGAGATAAAAATATTAGGAAAATTTAGCGAAACGAATAGATTCTCGTTCACCGAGATTTGAAATTATTTAGCGCAAAACTCTCTTCGGTTTAAGCTATCGCCTGTATTAGGAGATTGCTGTCACGATTCAAGTTTCCAGCGTAAGATAGATGCGCGTGATATACGCGACATCGACTGCGAACGATGAAAATCGACGATAGATCGCACGATGATTGCGATTGGTTATAGCGAGGGGAATGAAGCTTTATGACAAAATAAATAAATGACTCGTTCTTTCCGAAGGTGAGAACGAGTGGTTCGGTTTGCCGATAGACACAGTGTCGATTACAAGGCGAAAGGGGAAGGTAGGACTCGTTCGAGGGTAACGTTAATCTTCGCTGGCTATGTTACTCGTCAAAGTAATAACGAGTACGCGTTACTGAAACTCGAGCAGCTGCACGCCGAAGCTTGATAACGATTATGTTGATAATTTTCGCTGGAACAGGACTCGTGTATCACGAAAGAGGATATCGGTCTGTCCACGGTCGCCCGTTTCCACTAACCTATTAATTATCGCCTTTATATGAAAATTCATCGTTTCTTACGACGATGAAATTATTAACGGTTATTGACTGTTTAAAACTGTTTAAAACTAGAACTAAACTGGAACAACCTTTCATTTATATAATAAATTATATTTTTCGGCATATTTTTTGAACTTTTGATCTTTTTTTCGTTCAAATATCGTTTAAATATCGACATATCACATTTGTACGTTTGAAATGTATCGTTAATAAGCTGCAGATGTATACGCGTACATGGATTTATTAGAAATTTAAAGATAGAAAAAATACACGGAATCGAAGTAAACAAGGTAATTCACGCGGTCATTGCGATGTAACGAGCGAACAAATTACCACCGTACGAATTGAATAAATAAATAGATGTAAATTAATAGCAACTAGAAAAATGAATTCCAACATCTTGTAGCGCGTCAACAGGAAAGACAGGAAATGGATAAAACGCGAACGAAAGCTTTGAAATTTGCTGTTGTTAGGCTAAGTACGAAATCATTTATCGTTCGTTCGTTGTTGCGAGAAAAAATTCATTTCAATTCAATCGTCGATATCGAATGATCTATCAAAACCACGATTCCCACTATATCATAGTTCTCGTCCTGTCAATACGAGATGGCATCGAATTCAAAATTCAAAATGGCATAATAATCTGGGCATCGACGTAACGACTATCGAGAGACGATATATCGAAAATAATAAATATTTCGAAATGAATTCGATCGCTGCATGTTTTTTTTTTTTTTTTTCACTAACTGAAGCTAACTAAAGCTAATTAACAAATTCGTGGTATAAAATCGATTTTCGGAGGAAAACCTGTACGCGTATTTTCGAGGAATCTCGTAGAAAGTAAAGAAGCAATTTCGGAAATGCGGGTGAATTTTTATTCAAAACGTTCGTACATCACCGTGATGTAAGGAAAGGTTGGCTTTAGCGTCTGCGCTGGAAATCTTCGGCCACAGCCGAAAGTTCAACGATTAATGGAGATGCGTCAACCGGGAAATTGCGTAACAAGTTTGCGTGACAAGTTTCCGTATCAAGGCCGATAGTCTTGAAACGAGATCGATCATCGACCCGATAATGCGCTATTTTGATTTCAACAGGATGAGCAACGTTCTTCCGCCGGAAGAATATTCTAAATTCGAAGCTCGAACACCGTGTAGCGTCTAGAAATTATTATTCAATTTTTGTGTCATCTGTGTACACATATATAGCTATGATTTTTAAAAAAATTTATCAAAATACAATGCAGCGTATACACGTAACACGAAGCGTAAGAGGATTAGAAATAGTCTTCGCATATTTTCCTCTCGATAATTATTCTAAATCTATAACGATAAAAGAGGTATCGGATAAATTCGAAATTCTAAGTTGTAAGTTCGCTCCATCGTCGATTCTCTGATCGAGAATTGCCATTTTAACGAAGCGCAATGACGAACGAGGGTGAAGAAGAAAATGCTTCCGAAACGATTTGAAACGATCGTTCGTCGAGATCGCGCGATTAATATCGTGAATTGGGCGACGATGGCTTCTTTCCACTGTTAATTCTTTGATTCGCTTGAATCGCAGTTTCTAAAACGGCAGATGATCGATGGTGTGGAAACCTTGTAAGAGGATCGAATCCTTATATAGAGAGCAAACTGCGGATACGTAAAATGACAAGTGCGTTCGTTTATCCCGAGTATTCGAACGAGGGTGAAACACGGTTCTCTTTCGATCATTTCCCGACAAGATCGTCCGACTTCGTTTTACCTCCTTTGCTATAAATTTGCCATTTTAGAAGAACGTCGTAGTAAGTTATTGCCTGCTAGATTACGAGTATTTACGCAAATTCACGAAATTATTCACACTTTTATAAAGGAAAATCTGAAATTTGATAATACTGGATATTATAACAACTACCCTAGATATTTTATATATTTTGATCGAATATTACGTACGCTCTATGCGCGTTTCCTTCAAACATCGCATCCTTCAAATTGATATAGAGGCTGATCTAAACGTCAGTCCGCACGATCTTTAGTCGGACAGAAAAGTATTTCGTTTTAATCGGCAACAGATTTGTCGACTTTCTCGAAAATGAAACTTAGAATTTGATTTTCAGTCGCGGAGCCTTATTGGCTTCGCTCGTGTTCGACCATCTCGATTTCGCCAATTCGCTGGATTCACCGCGTAAGTATATAGGTAAAGTAATATATCAAATAATTTGTCGTTGCGTTTAAACAGATCGCGAAAATCTAATACGAACGATTTCGTAAATCAAATACGATTCTCTCTGGGAAATTTAATACGGCAGTACCGTACGATGAATTGTTATCTTAATTGTCAACGTCTGGCGTGTGATTTCGTTCCGATCAGTGGATCAGCGTTCACCGACAACCATGTTGGTCAGAAATAAATATTGCCAATCTAAAAGGCAATAACCGCTTACGGGAATCCCATAGCTAGTGTAGGAAGCGCATCGGCTTTTCCTGTTTGCACATCCTCCGCATCGCGTAATTACATTTACACGAGCGGAAATGGGGAACTGGGGCGCGACAACAAAATTGTCCCGAAAATATGCCGGAGGAAACGCGGTTACGACCGGGCCGTAGCGAAATTCTCGAGTAAATAATTAACGTTCATTCGGAACGACTGATTGCTTGCCGACGAGTAAAAGCGCAAAGGCAGCAACTTTTGAAAATCGTTGAAGATTTTGCCGTCGCTGGGCTAATCGTTTCTCGTTGATTTCATAGAATATCCTGTCACGGTGCACGCATATTTTATTACACGATGACGGGAATATTGCAACCAGGTATTTCCAATCTTATAAAACTATCGATAACGAATCGCTGCTACGAAGGATTTTCTTGCACCGACCAACCAATAATAATGAACAATGTTACGACGCTGCGATAAGAATTAATTCTAAGACAATCGTTAAGATAATCGTTATTTAACGTAATAACGTTAAGACGTATCCGTCATACATAACTCTCTCTCTCTCTCTCTCTCTCTCTCTAAAAGTCGCTTCTCCAGATTTCTACACCTAAAACTTTCCGCTCGAGCGAAAGCTGTAAAAACTGCGTTGGAAGGAAGTGAAACCGAAAGGAGGCTGGAGAGGAAGGAAACTCGCTAGAAGTCTCGTTTCGAACCGGATCAGCGATATTTCAGTAAACGTATCGTCCGTAGCGGAGCATTTTTCAATCTTAGAGTTTTAACGAACACGAAACTTTGTTCCCCCGAAGGTTGTAAATTTTCGCATAATTGGTAGAATCGAGCACGATAGCGTGGTAAACCTTGCCAAAGGTCTGACCGTGGCCGCTTCCTCCGCTATGTAAACGCTCCATTATGTGCAATCGCGCGACACGAAAGTATAGCTAATGGAGAGCGTGCTGTAACGACGCGTTAAGCTTTAATCGATAAACAAATATGGGAGAGGGAGAGACGGATCGAAGCATGCGAAAGCAAGGTATGCCGGATAAGCGATTACCTTTCACCTGACAACGTGTCGGACGGATTAATCGAGCGGGGCGAGGGTGAATTCTTGCGGAAAATTTGCGCGATATCCGGATCATGGCCATTATTAATTTCGTTAACGGGCATAATCGCGAAACTACGCTGTCGTCGAGATCGTTTTAAAGTTGTAACGGGATCGAGTATACGCTTCGGGGCAAGTAGTTGGGTTTTTCCTCCCTCTGCGTTATTCGTATTGTGCCGGCAATTTGTTCTTATTAATTTTTCCATTCGAGATCGAGAATTTACGATTCTGTCGTATTTCGCCATCCTGCGCATTTCGATATTTTATTTCGGCCAAGCAATTACCTCTCGAAGCACGTCTACGCGGATCTGTTTTCCCCTTTACGACTTGAAATAAATAGTTAAGTGACCGCCATTTTCACAAGTTTACGGTTGACCGACTCTCTTCTGCTCTTATATTTCTACAGGTTTTTCAATCGGTGAACAGCCGAAACGCGTTTTTCTTCTTACAGTCTGATCGATAAGGGTAAAACGAAACTACCCCGATGTTATCCGACTGGTTCTATCTAATTCGCTTTTGTCGATCGTTCGCGCGTGTCCTGTTTGATGAAAAAAGGGAAAAAGCAAGCGAGAAAAGCGGGGATCAACGATTGGAAACGCGAAGCGAATCGACCATTTGTTCGATTAGAAGCCAAAAACTCGCGATGAATAAATTCCATGATGCTCGAATACGCCCTGTACGAACGTACAACGTTGAGCGTTGAAAAATGTTTAGAACTTGATCGTTTCGCGTCTCTTTCGAATACACTTTTTTTTTTTTTACGTTATAACGGCCGACTATTCTTTTTATTACGAACGAATAATCCTTTCTACATCGTCCATCGATGAAATTGAAAAACAAAGGATACAATTATTATATATCAAAGATACAATTGTGCGCGTCATTTCGATTATTTAAGGACGTTGTTAGTCGAAAATGTAAATGAACGCGTTGTTGATTTCGCTTCTGGAAACTCGGTGATGTTTAAATAATCGTGGCAATTTCCTTCGCCTTCGTACCGAAGCATTGTTTAAAGTTCGTTCAAACCGCAGAGTTTATAGACGGGAACTAGACCGCGATGCATCGTAAGAACGATAAATAGATAACGATACGAATAATATAAAAGAGGCTAACGCGTTAAAGCTAACATTCTCAAATTTTTTACTTCAACTTGAAATCGATCAAGTTTGAACAAAAACTTGTAGAGATTGTTCCTTAAACAAGAAATCGTTACCGTAAAGAATCTTTTGATCCAAAGTTATTTTTACAAATCGATACAGACCACACATTGACACAGCGAAACTTGAAACTTGAAACTTGAAACTTGAATCTTACGTGCTATACGTACGTATTCGAAACATCAACGAATCTCCTCGTATTATCTTATCTCGTCGTTTGATTATTTCGTTAAAATAGCTTTAGAAACGCTTCTTACCTGTAATTAAATACGAAATATCGCGACGCGTCTGAAAAATTGCGTTATCCAGCTATCGATCAAATCGTATTGTTTGAAAAATTAATGCTAAAATTTATCGTAGTGGTAGCATGACGTGTAATCGTGTCAGGACAAAGTCAATTGGTTGAAAACTGGTATTTTTCCATTTAGATCGCTAAGTCGCGCAATTACGAACAATATTTATCGATATTACTCGACTGTCCATGTATAATATTTCGCAAAATGTAACACCGAAAGTACTATTTTAATGTAATTGTTTCAAAGACTACGATCTGTGTGTAATGTTATAGAGATAGAATTAACGAAGGTAGATTAAATTGAATCGAAACTCGCAGTTGTAACGCATTAAACAGCCAAAAGAAATAACCGGAAGAAATATTTTCAACAAACGAGATATACGAGTCCTGATGAACTGTGAACGAAACGAACGCGCAACAAACAGATCGGTATTTGCCGACTCCGAACCGACCAATCTACGCTGAGAGCGTGCAAATTTCACTGTGCAAACTATGCCCTGGCTCGCCATCCTCGCTATCTTCGTTCTCCGATACAACGGACTCGGATCGTCGTTCGAATTTTTGGCGAATCGCCAACCGAATCCTGCTGCCGTTATGCAAATCGAATGCAAACTGTTGCATCGTTTCGCGAAAAGACGTACTTTTTGTTCGAAACCAGTTTCAAGTAAGAAGAGTGCGAACTAATCATCTTACCGAAGTGACAAAGTACGAATCTTCGTGTATTATTTATCTGCTGTTACCGATGCTTCTGATTCGCGACTCGCTACTTTTAACGTTTTCGCTACTATTAAATTTCCCTCTCGACTCTAACGATGAATCGTGACTGGCCGCGTGATACTATTCGTACAGTCGTACGTATGAAATAAGAGGTGTCGGGATATTCGAACGGATTCGATTCGGATAGAAGGTGTTGGAAAAAATTGATATCCTATCGAACTTTTGTTTTAGACGAGGGAATCGATTCGGCGGGTAGCGAAAGACGTTAACATTGGATCGGACGCTCCTGTTTGATAGCTAACGATAAGCGGATATTCAAATACCAAAGTTGCTTAAATTCTATTTCTTTACCGGTATTCGTAAAAGATGTAGAAAAAGGTTTGATAGATTCGAAATGGCAGACGTAGAACGTAAGAACATATATTTTCTAGGGTTTCGTGAAAATCTTTGCGAATGTTAAGCTTCGTTAAGCTTCGTCAAGCTTCGTTAAGCTTCGTTAAGCTTCGTGTCTGAACTGACACAATGACACTGTACTTCCGTGTTCCGTGTACGGCTTCTCTCTGGCATGCGTCCGCGTTATTTTTGTTCCGCGCGTGTATCGGCACTCGCGTGACGATTGAAACGGAATTCGATTCTACCCTATACGTAGTTGCTCTTCGAGACGCCTCGTTTATTAGATCCTCTTGAGAATTCTCGCAATTTTAAATCGCTCACTTTGTATCGACGTATCTTCCGATATATCCGGTAGAAATCAATATTTCCTGCTTGTTAACAAGCGTCGTCGCGACTAAATGCAATTTCGTAGGCGATATATGTATAACCGACCTGCATACAAAAATCTGAATATCTATCGATCGATTTACAGCACTTTCATTCTATCGGTGTCTTCGTTTCGCTCTAGAGTCGGAAAATCCGAATCGATTGGAAAATTGAACGAAATAACGTTCGACCGTTCTACTTCTAGAACGCTAGCGTGATCATTTAACAAATTATTAATTAATCTACGAAGATGCTGGTTATTTTAATACTACGTTACATGGTTTCTCTTGTTTTAAACGTTCGTTGATTACAATTCTTCCGTTAAATAATTACGACCGACGCTATGTGACAGGCTTTCGTTTCAACGAGATATCGATATTACGGAAGATATTATCTTTCTCGTCTGTTTTCCTACCAACGAAACGTTGCCGCGTACTTGAATTTAATTAAACTACTTTGCGCTGCATATCGTAATAATGACGTAATTTTGTCTGCTATTTTAATATCTGTACGCTTCTACCGTCACGTTTTAATCGTTAAAAGTTACTCGTGTAATTCATAAACGTACGATGATGCCGAAATGTACGATACGAAACGTTACGCATAGTATTAAAACAATCGCAAGCAAAACGATGTTTTAGTCCATATCGCTTTATAACGATCTATCTGCTTTATTCGTTCCGGGGGGGGGGGGATTTAACTCGGGTAACTAAAGTTTCTCGAAAACATCGAAAGCGAAAATTAAAGAAAAATTTCTGCCATCTTCGACGCGCGTGCAATAACGTTTCCTCGTTCTAAACTAATTTCGTTTCTGTTCGTACGTTGCAACTTAATCGTTTGGATATGCCGGTTGTATGAAATTACTGCTACGACGATACCCCTCCTTCGTTTACAACCGAATAGTTTCGAGATAGCTTGCAGATTAAAAAATTGTTCAGCTACGTCGACGGAGAACATCGTTTTCTATTTTCTACAAAAGCTAAATATATATTTACGATAATCTGGTACTTTACGAATCTTATTCGTAGATAACGTTATGATAACCATACGCCGTTTAGATACAAGTAGGGAAGATCAGGCGGCTGAAAACGCGGAAGAACGATGAGAAATTGTAGACCGCGCTTTTTCCAAAGAACCTGCTTATCTTCGTTTCCGTTTCATTTTATCGTCGTTAACTTTGCTCGAATCAACGAAAAGTCTCGCTCCGCTTCACCATTTCGTTCGCTAGCGCTATTTCAACGTCGGAGGCCATTTTTCTGCGCGCCCGAACTCTATTTACACTCGAGAAAGAGGAGAGGGGCAATGAAAAAGAAGAGAAAGAGAAAAAAGAAGAAACGCGCGACAAGTTTAGCAAGCAGCGTGGAATAATCCCAGCGTTTCTCGTAAATCGCGACTTCGTTCCCGGCAATTTGTTTCGCAATCAGTTGTTGGCAGTCGTTTCAGCGTCGCGATAAGCGACCGGAGATCTTTCAATTTTCTCCTCGTTAAAGCTCTCAGAACGCGGCCATAAATCGTTGGAAGAAGCTTTAAGCCCCGATACACCGTGGAGACATCGACAAACTGGCAATTAACCGACGATTTATCGAGCCCGGCCTTGCCACCGCCTCCTTTCAACCGTTTTGCTGCTTTCCTAGGATCTCGAGCGCGTTTAACTTTGAAACCGGCGGAGGTTTTCGCGTTTCCAACCAAATGCGCGGGAAGCGCTTCATCACGGATGGTAAACCGACTTCGCCCTTCGTTTTCTTCGGAATTGGTCGAGCAACTGCGAACGATCGCGTCCCGTTCCCTTATCTTTAGCGTCTCCGCTCCAATTTCCCTTACCAAGATATCTCAAGCGAATTGAAACGCATTCCGTTGCATTCGGGCTAATTTCAGCCGATTGTATCGACGTTTCATCTTGCCCCGCTGTCCTGTACATCGCGCGTTATGCATCGATCGATTCGTTTCGAGCGTGAAATTTCTATCGATAAATAATGGACGACGATGATCTTAAATATAGATCGTTTTAACGGGTCAACATCAACGCGTATACAGCGGGGGTGAGTATGTAAGCGAGTACGTAGATAATTTGCGCGTTTATCGTTGAAACGAGTCTGTCGTTCGAAAACGTTCTCTTTTCTCTTTCGATTTCACGAAATTACATTGCTCTCTGGCTGTTTTATAGCTGGCGATATTTGCAAGAAGAAAAAGACGGGAAAAAGAGAGACATTGCCGATTCGAAGCTGAATACACTATGTTTTCTTGCGAGAAAACGCGTTTGCTGCTTCTCCGGGATCGTTCGTGTCCTCTTACATCGTCTACGTAGTTTCCTTAACGCGAACATAGCGTTCCCGTGGTCCCCCGTATGGAAGTAAGATTTGCAATGGAGGCAACCATAAAGCGAATGGATAAAGGGACATTCTTCCGTTTAGAAGAATTCACCTTCCGCTTGTTTCCGTTTAGACGTTTCGCTTGTGCGGACATGCTGCTTTTATACTCACTGTCATAAACGGCACGGTACGGAATAGATACGTACTCCGGGCTACATGTACATCTCTCGGTGTAAGAAATTCTTTCCCATCTTCGTGTTTAGAAGGTGAAACGAACCTCCAATTTCTTTATTTATTTCTTTATTCGTGGAAATATGAGATCGCAGAAACGTGACAGTTCGCCACGTGGTTACGACATTCTCGATGATAGGTGGGAAAAAAGCGACGGACCTTGACGAGTATTTCTCTTGTTCTGGCGAACGGACCTTGAACTGGAACGGGGCGAAACAGACGATTATCCGTTCTGTCAACCACCGGCGCGAGGATCGGACAGGCTGACGGAAGCATGAAAACCGAAGCTATCGAAAAATCTCGTGTAAATACAGCTACTCTGGCGCGCGTTATTAGCTACTTGGAGCAAGTAGACCGACAGAGGGGAATAGAAGTAGAGTGGAACTAGAATGGAACACGAGATCGTGATAAAATTCGAAGCCTCGAGTTATCAAATTACGTATCGACTTGCGCGATTTTGCTCCCTCTGGTTCCTTCGGTCCTCGTTCCCTATCTCCCTTTGCAGAACTTTGTTTCCTTCTGCTGGAAACTGGTAACAGAACATGAAATTTTTTATGTAGCACGATGATTTTACGAAGTGGTAAACGTTGATAAAATGGAAACTGATCTAAGTTTTTTTTTTTAGTACAACTCCTTTTACACGAACTTGGGAGACGAGCGGTTTATACGTATGCAGGATTTATGAACAGAGTTTAATAGCCAAACTTTGTCAGTATACTATTCTGTCAGACGAACCAAGTATACTCGAGCAAAAAACGTTCTACAAATATACGCAGACTGTCAAACGTATTCGTACACACATATATATATAATAGAAATATGCAGTATTTAATAGAATTTAATAATACGTTCGTTACGTAGAAAACATCGTAAAACTTCCTTAGAAATTACGTTACGAGACTCGCCGATTTCCGAGAAACGTTGATCGATCTTTCATCTTTCGCACAGCTGGATATTAAAAATTCTACGTTTCACGACGAGTGAATCAGCTTGATTTTTTTATCTATTGTATTACGATCTAGAGTCAAGAAATTTAGATTCGACGAACAGCGTTAGTTGGTTGCGATCGTGCGATGCGAAACGACGTTATCGTTATCGTTGGATTTCTTTGATAAACGATAAATAATAGTAATAGCGTATCGACGCTTTGGTGATGTTTCGGTACGACCATATTTTAACGCATATACTGACGCTATAATTTAACGTTTTAACTTCCGAATATACGTGCCTAGCTATACTATCTGAAATCACGCGTATGAAATTATAAAATTATAAAGTTAACTTGCGCATCGATATCGTAAAACGGTTCATTTTGGTAATCTTTCGATCCTAATGCGATTGTTACAACACTCGTGGTATTATTGTGGTTAATAAAATTTCACGGGAGATAAATCCCTTTGAAAGAGCGACCGCTTCTTCGATGCGCCGTGTGTGAACGCTGCAAAATCAATAACATCTGCGATATGGGCTGATTTGCTGTCGCCACACGCGTACGGAAATAATCCCAGAAGAAACGTTAAATACGATTACGATGCTACGCAGAATTTCAATCGTTTCGTGTCAAAGATCGTTTCAACGAAACGGAATTTGAAATCTTCAAATACCCAGACCTTCGTAAACCTTTCTAACGTTTTTTCTCTGTTTACATCGAAGCGATCGATCGTTTAAAGTATCGATCGGACTGAACTAGTTTTAACCGAAGGATGGGAAAATTTAATTAACGGGGTCGAGCGATTTCGTTGCTGCTAATGTTCGGTGCCGTACGCGTCGACGAAAAAATGATAGAACGTTCGTCGTTGGGAAAACTTGACAAGTTACGAGTTACGAGTTAATACTAATAATATTTATTAACAACGAATCCTTCAACTTACTGTACCATGTATTACTTGTTATACTTGTCTCGTGTACCTCGCCAGATACACAGACACGATAAGACAACGCGACTCGAACAACGACGATCTAGTTGTTTCAAGGAACACGAGTTCTGTTCGTTTGACCGATAAAATTTTCCAATCGAGTCACGAGTCCGATGTTTTATGTTCGACGGAGCCGGAAACTTCGCGAGCAACGGCACGGCCAGAGAACGAAACTTGTTAAAATCGGCCACGTTGTTACCATTCTGTTTTCCTTGGCGAAATACCAACGAAACTGTCGAGAGAAATCTGCGAGAAAAACTTGTTTAAGAAAACGCAGAGAAAGGAAAAAAGGCGAGAAAGAACGATCTCCTCTTCCATTTAATTTCTCCGTTTCCCTAATTCGTTCGCTTTGTTTCGCTTTTATTTTCGCGTCCCTTCGAAACCATTTCTCTTCGTTCCTCTCCGCGGAATGAAACTGTCTGTGCGAGAAAACACGTTCGATCCGAAGCGAGTCTAACCGCAACCTAACCGCAACCTAACCCCTATAAAAAGATCCGTAAGGTTTGAGGTTTCGCTTAATGGCGTGTCAGCCAACGATTCCGTTCGCCTTGCTTCCGTCGGAGGCTTGTCCGGCGGACGATTATACATACACGGTGATTACGGAAGGTAAGATCCGATCTCGATTTCCGTAAGGGGATAGATAGATAGATAGATAGATAGATAGATAGATAGATAGATAGATAGATAGATAGATAGATAGATTATTAGTTGATTAATTAAAGATAAACGCGTTGGTCCTCGAAGGAATTGGTCTGCCGTGCAAATTTAATAACTTGAGATAATTAGCAGCCGCTTCGATCGATCGGATCGTGTCCGACGGATTTCGTCCGTCTCCTCCTGTCGTTTTCTCGTGAGACTCGATCGCGGATTCGATTGTTTCATCGGCTTAGCTTACACGAAAGAAGCGACCTCGTTTCAACCAACAACCAGGTCATAGACGAATCATTCCGATATTCCTTGCTCACCGCGACGATAAACCAGGCTCGAACTAAATTTTTCATCCGTCGTTGCAAACGCTATGTATTTACGTTCGCTACACTTTTTCACGATTGCTGTCTCGAATCGATCAAGTTGAACTGCCGAACGAATCACGTTATTAAAGGATATTAAAAAAGTCAGGCAGTTGGAAAAGTACAAGGAAAGTAGGTCAGTGCCTGGGCGTGTTGAAAAAAAAAAAGAACGAATACCGAGTAGTACATAATACTTTTGAATTTTGAAGTTTGAAATTTTACTTCTCTCTGTAAAATGTTGCTTCGTTGTAATTGCTTCGAGCGTACGTACTCGAGCGTCCGACTTAAGGTATAACTTTGTAGTACCGAATGTTACTCGATATTTTTATATTAATAAAACTCCACTCACGCTGTATAGTACTATATCGGATGACAGGTAGCGTGGGAACGTGCTCGATTCGATGTAAATGACAGAATGGACTACCGCGTACTAACGAGTAAACAACTTGTACGGTTCTTTCATGGAGGATGACCGCCTACGCAAGTAGGACGGGCAGTTATCGACCAAAAAATCAGAATATCGCAATGCTTGGGCGATCGAGGATCTTTTTATTTACAAAATAACTTACAGGACGATTTTCTCTGTAAAAAGAAAAACGTTTTACGCACATTGCACATGATAAATTATTTTATTATATTTTGATAGAATCGTTTCTTTCGACCAGAGTACTATAGCCTTGCACCGTGTGCAGTTACACGGTTTTAAACGTGACAAGGCAGGCTAAGCTATCGATATCTATGGGCCTTGATCAAAAGCTCCGTTAGCTTTCGCTGGCCAGTTTGATCAGCAAGTTTGATGTCGTGCTCCCCCGCCGTGAAGCGTGAACTTCCTTCCTTTGCCGTCACGAACCTTTCCCTTCGGTACAACGTTCTCTACGATTTCGTAGTTTAAACTACGTACCGAAACGATCCTTTTTCTATTTATATTCCCGCTGTTTCGTCTTCGTATATTTGCTAACAAAATCGTATAATATATATACGTATACATAGTCGTCGAATTTATCTCTGTACATGTTATTTCCTATTCTATTCTATAAGGAAAGATATTTAAAGTGCCATTTAGTGGATATTTCACAACCTAATAGAACTAAGATAGCAGCGAAAATCTTTTTGCATCGACTCTCTTTTCTCGCCTATCCTTTTGTTTGCGCTCTATCGTAACACGTTTCTCCGTCAATTGCTCCGATATTACTGCTACTAATACTATTACTACCATCACCACTGCTTCCAGTTACATTTACATCGATTCTCGTGAAAGTGTCGGATTAATCAGCAAGAAAGCTGTAAAAGAGATTGGGACGGTAGAAGTGCTTTGCTAACGGCGTGAACAACGTGTTTGCCAACGACGCTACGTGTCGCAGGATCGGTGTTTCCCCTTTCGGCGGGATTCGGCAGAACGTTTTCCCATTTTCATATAAATTTCCGCCCAGATATACCGTTAACCGAAATCTTTATCGGGAAAGTAGGGAAATACCAGTTTTCCGCGAAAATCGATGGTGTGCGAACCGTGAACTCTGCTGGATTTAGTTTTAAGCTTGTAACGCACCGCGACTTAATCGTTCCGTGTATGCGTAAATACGTCTGTGAAAGTGGCGAAGACAAATATGATAAGAAGACACGTGGAACGAGAGCTTAAATCGGTGACAGAACGAAAATTCAATTTCCTCGATGACCAACGTTGTTTCCTTGGTAATAGGTTGGAAATAACGGTGAGAATACGTCGTCTTTGATCGGCGTTTGCGATCTATTCCGTCCCTTCGAGCTATAAAAAGTTGGAAAGAGAAGGGAAATTTCATAAATTATCGCGATTATGGCAACGAAGAAGACGGTCGGTGAAAAGTTTCCCATCGATCTCGGGTGGAAGGGGAGAGAAAAGTAAGTAATCGGTTTGCGAGAAAAGTTCTCGCCGATATCTATTAAAAAGAGGGAACGCAAGGTAGTCCTCCGTCCTATTTCAAGAGCCGCGCGACACGTTCGATTCGCTTGTAACGAGCAACGTTGAGAAAAACTTCTCCACCGTTTAGGCCCGCCGTTGTATCATACCTTCTTTCTTTCCTTTCTTTCTTCTCATTTTTCTCACAATGGAGATTCTTCGTTTGTTACGTTCGGCGCGATAACCTAACAACTTATAAAGCTTGTACGTACGCGGTCAGTCACGAAACTGCACGTATTCGAATTATTAAGAGACTGGAAACGTAACACGCAAAATGTCTGTTCCTTTCTCGAAATTTCTCGAAATACTTGCGATATTTTTGACGCTTCTTCTCGTCGATATCGATTTGACATCGATAGATCTTTTCAACGTGTTTTCGTTGAAACTTTTCCAACGATTTAGTGGAACGAAACGCTCTGGCGTCGAGTACACCGCTCTGATGAAAATTCAGGCCGCTTCATCAGCGGCGCGTACATATCTATAGCGGCGAGGATAACACGCAATAATCGCGAGGTATTATTTATTTAGTCGCGACGATTCAATTTCCCTTCGGATCGACGAAAATCCGCTGGTTCGCGCTGCAAAGACAACCTTCGCCTGCCTTGCTACGCCAAAGGGAAATTTGTAGCGCGTCAGCTATACGAGGGAACAGGTCTGGAAAATTGCTCTTTCCCTCGACAGCAAGGGGAAACGCGTCACGAGGATTCGAATTAGCGCCACGGCTCCCCGTTGTTTTCCCTCTAGTTTTACACGCGCATCCAAGTTTTCAACGAACGACGAAAATCTCGTCTCGTCCTCGTATAATCCCGTTGCACCGTCTGCGAAGAAAGTGCTTTGTGCTACTTGGATCGGCAATTCCATTCGAGTGGCAAATGCCTTTAAAAGCGTGGAAAATCGTGGAAAATCGTGGAAAATCAAAGAATATCGAATAACTACAGAAGTATCTTTCTGCCACCACCGTGTCTTTCCCGTGCATATATCCTATATCTATAGATATCGAAATACGAAACGCTCGACTCGATTAATCGCATAATTAAATGTCTTAATTTCTTCGTGAGCACCGATTCCGTAACACCGATTTCATTTATCGTTTCGTTTCTCTCTTTAAACGTAAGTTGTACAGATTATATCCTTACGCGTTGACTCTATATGCATCGATCATCTGCTCTTGATAAGAATGATTAGATAAACAATTTCGGAGAATAGTTCTATACATCGGTATATCGTAAGAAGGAGGAAGAGAAGAAATGTAGATACGTATGTAACTATGACGATTACAAATAAATAAATAAATAAATAAATAATGTTATCGCGCTCCGACTGTGCTCGTAACTTTTTAATTAGAGCGCACCTCGTTAGAAATAAGCACACGCTTATATAATACACAAATAAGCAGACGCTTTTAACGCATCAACCGGGAGCCGTGTAGAAATGTCGCGATTCATTCGGCAGAATCGCATCCAGCAGAATTTTTTCCTCGTGTCGGACGACTCGTCCGTCGATTCGTCCGTCGATTCGTCCGTCGATTCGTCCGTCGATTCGTCCGTCGATTCGTCCGTCGATTCGTTCGCCGTAGGAACGATTCCAACTATAGCGACGGTACTCGCGATTCAACGAAATACATGGCTGGCATTCGCGAGTATTCCGATTACTTTCGTTCCAGCCTTTTCTAACCAGGGATTTTCAAGGATTTACGCCCCCCCCCCCCAGTCGTCGCTTTAGATCTCTTCATCGTGGTCTCGCGATTTTCATTGCCGTCGTGTTTTCGCGAAAACGAAAAGGTTTACGCGTTCGCTGCCACCGGGTTATCCACGTTGCTAAATCTTGTAGAACGATGACATCGCTGAGAAAAAGTTCTCTCGCTTTCAAATCCTGCCTCTTGCCTCCACTTTAAAACAGGATCGTATAAAATTCAATTTCTTATTAAATTCGGTTCGTATTAAAATGTAAATTTATTAGAATAGTAGACGCTTCGGACGCTTCAAAATATAAACCATTTTATATGGTAGATCAGGAATATACGTAGATCGGCAGATTCTCCAAGTCAATGTTAATTAAGCAAATGTTAGGGCCGAATTATATGCCAACCGCGATAACTCACGGTGATGGTAATAAATGAGTTCGTCGCTAATCAGGCGAATGCTAAAAGACACAAAGATACGATACTATACGTACGGTACTTTCTCGAACACTATATTTAAATAACGATTCGCGAGGGACGTTGTTCGATCGATCCAAGTTTTTAACTTTAAACCGAATAATCGTGCTTCTACGGAATCGTCGAATTTAAGCATTCTACGTTTGATCGGTCGAGCGAATCGTCTACGTACGGACGAAATAGTATTAACAAACATGGTATAATGGAAACGTGATTCGCTTAATAACGTTACGAGTGGAGTAATTACTTTGCTGGTTAATGGTGTGTTGTTTGAAGCGACAGCGTTACAGCGAGTCGAATGTAATAACCGTGATACTAAATCTATGGGTGCACGCGCAAAATAGGCCGATTAATCCGTTAATAAATGCAACTAGATTACACAGTTCCGCGCAGAAAGCGATTTAAAAAATGCAATTTTACACCAAGTACACCAAGTTCGACCAGGTCACCGGTTACCGGTTACAGGTTATACGTAATCATAAAAATTGAAGCGAAATTGCTTATTGCAGGAAACGTAGCGCGAATCAAACGTCATCGTTAAAGAGCAATTGTTTACGTATTTTCAAGCTACCGTAGATGATCGATAGTCTCGTAGAATAAGCAATACGATATTCCCTCTGATACGAAACACAGATAGACAAACGCATATTTCTCGAATCCTCCGAATCGACGAATCGTCCAGCGAAGATTTAATCCGCGCGAGACCTCGAGAAAACCAGAGTCCGGTATTCGTTAATTTCCCCGCGAACGTAAATTAAAGAAAAAGAAACACGGGAAGCAGAAGAATCGTTAGGAGAGGAAAGGGATCGTCGAAGGAAGCATTCTTTGAAGAGAGTTTGAGGAGAAGCGTAACCGAACCAGCGTGTCGCGAGTATCGCGCGAGACATCGCGGTTCCACGGCTGAAAGCTTGGAAGATAGATCTGACAGCGACACAGAAGCGGACATAGGCTCTCTCGCTAAAGCTGTAAATCCAAGATTTTCGTTAAGCCCGAAGGAGACGCGTCAAGGTTGCTCGAGAGCATTCCGAAATACGAAACACCGGGGAGCAAATGCGTCCGTAAATTATGGATAGGATCTTGGAATCAGCTTGAGAAACGAAAGAAAGCGTCGGAAGCGTCTCGCTCCTCGGCTTCGCTCGCGATAAGTGCTTTTCCAGTGTGCTTCATCGATCGCCCATCTCGCACGGGCGTATATTTTTCTTATTTTTGCTTCGCCAACGTTCCGGGACTCGTTACAATTGCTTATTCCGTTTTATATTTATCCCCGTAATTTAGGTATCTGGTTTTTGCAAAGTGTCAGCGGTGCAGGAACGTTGTATCGCGGACAAGGTTCGCGAAACGTTAGATAAAGCAACGAAAACTGCC
>JACXIT010000166.1:190711-205711 GCA_014737525.1 Bombus difficillimus
TTTTTTTTTTTTTTTTTTTTTTTTTTTTTTTTTTTTTTTTTTTTTTTTTTTTTTTTTTTTGATCGAATTTATCGAATTTCTTCGTTCTCAGCCTATCCTTGATTTAGATTTGAAGCGAAAAACACGTGGAATCGACTCGAGCGGAGCGTAAAGATCTCGTTAATAATAGCCCGACGGCGACGTGAAAAAAGAACTTGCACAAAACGTTTCGCTTCGTCGCAATTCTCCCTTCGTTCCTGCTTTTGTCAACGATAAAAGTTTCGTGGAAGGGAGTAGGACGTAGCCAACGACGGCCTGCTGTTTTCCACGAACGTGCCGCATCCCCGTTTACGAACAGCAGGCGATCGGATCGACCGACACCGCGAGCACACGGATAGACGTGTGCACGGAAGCACTTCCGATCGCTTTGAGTACGTACACGACGTATAAAAGCTTTAATTCCATCCTCGATATCTTAGGTAAGACGATAAGCGGCACCCTCCGTCCAGACTCGCCGAACGAAACTTGAAAGCGAGCCTTGCGAGTTATCTCAAGCAATAACGATACGTAATAGTTTATTCTTCAGCCTGCCGGCCTCTCAAAAGAAACTAGTTTTACTCTTACTCGTTTCAACGATACGTCTTTAATTTCCGCAAGAGTTTACTCGTTCGAAAGGACTCGAATTACCAGAATCTTGAAATCGTTTGGAAATTGAGACTCGATTCAGCCATCGCTGATCGAGAGTCGCTAATCGACAGAGAGAGAGAGGGAGAGAGAGAACAAACGGGAAATAACAGATTCAAGAGCAACCGTTTCCACCGGCGTTTATTATTCAACGACGGCACGGCTCGATAAATTTTGCGCTGACCCAAAAAGGCCGCGGGACAACGCGCTCGAACCTCGAACGGAATTTAAAGAGCGCTCCTCTTCGAGTCAAGCCACTTAACCGTAGACTTTTGCATCGATACCGTGCCGATCTTCCTTCTTTCTCTCTCTCTCTCTCTCTCTCTATATATATATATATATATATATATATATATTATATATGTATACCATATATAAGGTCACGAGGAGGCTTGCAACCGAGAGAGAATACCGTCGAGAGGCTTCGTGAAATTTCGGACGGCGTTACAACGAAACTCGTTCGTGGATCTTGGAAAATCTGAGATGTAGATCACTTTTATTAGGGTAGAAGGATAAGAGGGATGGCTTTTCTAAGGGACGAGTTTCTAAAGAGATTATGATTTAGGAGTGGATGAACGGTTTTGGGTATCGCAGGGCAAGCAAGGAGATCGTGGTGTTCGTAGAGGGTGGAAAAGATGAAGTTTCAAATTCCCAGTGAAAACGTGTCGTATACACCGGCTACGAAAAGAGCATTTTTACGTCGCTGCATTTATTATCGCGCATTAAGCGTATACTTACGGTATTGGATACGTCGTTTGATTCGAAGCGTTCGCAAGTTGAAGATGATCTCAGGGTATTTCTGTTGACGATTCGTGGATGGATCGTCACTGAGGAAGCGAGACGAGACAAACCAGAGAGGTGGATATCGACCAGACGTTACGAAAGCCAGATCGAGAACAGTCGTTTGGAAAGCGTTGTATCGAACAAGATCGAGTTATCGTTACTTTCGTCGAAAAGTATGTACTAATTGACTGTTGCAATTTTTCCGTGTGCTTTGTTTATTTGTATATTTTTAGAAATTGAGAGCATAGACGGGGCGCCGTTTGAGCGGGGATGGAAATTTTTCAAAGTTGCAGGATGCGTAGCACGTTGTTTCGGTGGGTTGCGAACATTTTTAGAAACTAGGGCGCCACGGTATTCGCTGCAGATCGAGATATAATTTTTAGGAATTTGAAATACAGATGGACGTGACATTTTTACAGGTTGTCGTGAACTTGAAGAAAATTGAAATACGATATCGTTGCTATAAAGGATTAATGATTTTTTGGACGCAGGCACGCGAGCGTAGTATTCTTCCCTATAAAGATCTACGTTTCATGAAATTGTTTAATCTCTATAGCTTTTTTTTTTTTATAGCTTTTTATTGGTACGATCTCTGTTCGATCGCTGCTCTTTCTTTCGTTTCAACCGGTCTTTCGATAGAATTTAAGCATTTCTTACGTACACGCGCGAACGGCAATTTACGGTATTGAGATTATTTAAATACGTACGTAGAGTACGTATTTCATTGAAACAAACAACAAACACACAAGTGTTACCACGCAAGTTTTTTTTTTTATCTAAAACTTGTTTAATTTATCTCTGCTAACATCGCTGTTAAAATAACGAATACGTTGTAGAAATGTACAACAACTCGGCCGTGGTTAGCAAAGTTGCTAAAAATAACGATTCCATTTATTATCCAACTATACAATTTTCCATTCGCTTCGTACAGAATGAGAGAATTTACACAGAAAGAGAGAGAGAGAGAGAGAGCGAGTATCAACGCGATGTTCGCGATAATTGATCAAATTAATTCGTTAAATCGTTTTTATATCTAATAATATTCGCAATAAACTTCTTAATTTGTTAAACTTGAAGATATTCGTAATAATTTCTAACAATTGTCTGAAACATCTAATAATATTAGTAATAATCGTTGATTGCTTAAAACAAAGTAAAGTAAGTAGAACAACGTCGAGACAAAATCACATGTATCGAACGATGCTCGTAATAATTTAGAAAATATCCAAGGTAGAAGATTTTGCAGATGGGAAAGGGAAGAAGAAACGAAGAAACGAAGAAACGAAGAAACAAGCTGTACAGATTCCTTCTCCCGACAAAGTTCAGCGCCTCCTCCGCTGGCGAATCGTTGCTTTCCAGACTAGCCAGACGAACGACCTTCGCCCCTAGATCGAGTCGAGTTCCACGGGAAATAAACTCGATACACACGCTCGAGCTCGTTATTACGACGCACGACTTTCGTCGTGGCATGGAGAATGCCTACGAATCGATGACGCGTGACCCTTTAAGAATTTCATCGCCGGCAATTTCGTAGCCACCACGTAAAACAGCGCTTTGGCTCGATTCCCCGTTATCGAAGCTCGAGAACCTGAAATTTTCGAGAGCGTTTCGAAAATCAAAAACCTGCGAGCAATACGTTCGATAGTTACCTCCTGAGATTCTAATATTTGTATTTGTTTCTGTATTTGCTTGCTGCTATTTAGATCGAGGATTTTTTACGTATTCGTAGGAAATTGATTTCTAGACTTTACTATTTTAATTCTATTCCGAAAAATATAATTCGGGAGATCGGTTTGCGATAGGAAGCTGAAAGTGGAAGCTCGATTATTGGAACACCGACCGACGAAAAGTAGAACAGTTATAAGATTAGAGCTCTTCCTGCAATTCGAAATCGATAGATATTCGATCGGATATCGTAAAACGCGTCATAAACTTTGAAAGACGTTTTTTCCGTCGAATTTAGTTGATCGTCGAGTTGCGGTTCGATGGAACGAAACTTTGACTTTGAAAAATATTAAAGTAACAGGATATAAATAGGCAACTATCTAAATCGCAACGTAAACGAAACCTTTCGGCCCTTTCTCCTTGGAATTTGTGGACATTTCGTAACAGAAACGATAGATCGCACAGATATTGTTAAATATACGTAATATACGTAGCTTGTTGTACTTGTATCTGAAAAAAGCGGTTGTTTTCGACGAACGTTGATCGATCACCACGGTCGTAGAACAGAAAGCGTCATGCAGTTACATTAACCCACTATTGGCTGTATGAGCAAGCTTGCAAGTCTAGACAAAATTCGGAAAACTCTGCGTTGCACTCTATTTTTCCTCTACGATATTTCTCTACGATGTCGAATTATCCGAGTGGTTCTCGAAATACAAAAACCTTATTCCAAAGCCGATATAACTTAATCGTCAAAATATCAGTACAATTCTAAAATCGTCTTTTTATCCCTCGATCGATATACGTATGTGCAATTGCTAACAACGGAAGCGAGGAAGATTCTGTGATTCGAGATAAGACGTAGATCGCGTGGTAATTAGGGTACTTCATTTTCGAGAAAAGCGAGTCCGAAAACTTTCGGATATACCCATTATATATTTGAGTAATCCTCGATTAGGTAGGAGCGGACAGATGGCAGGAAGTTATTGCGCGTGCGAAAATGCGTCGAAAACGTGAAACATAATGTTCTCGCTTCGATTCTGGCTTTCGAGAAAGTTGAGTTTAAAAATTCGGTCGAAGATCGAAGGAACAGATCCTATTTTGTATCGTCGCGTGTAGAAGCTTGACGAAGAATGCTGTCAATGGTCCGTTTTCGTTCGATCGATAATTAAACGAATACGATTTTCTCGTTTCGTCGAAGAAAAGTTCGGAGAACGTGTTTAACATTGCCACAGAATCTAAGAAACAGTCCAAAAGGCATCTGCCTTCGGCTGCTAGAATTCCAGGATCGATTCGTAAACACCCTCGAACCCTCGTCCCTCCTCGTGGATGACGTCCTAAGCTTTCCATTTGCAAGCTCCGACTCCTCCGTCTCGTCTTTGACGCGATGGTAGTTTCGTTGCTAGAACGATTACGAACGCCGAACAATCTCTGAAAGTGTGCCTGATCGAAACGTGAAAGCACCCGATTATACGATGATCGTTCGCCATACAAGAAACAAAGGATTCACGGTGCTTTCTATCGTATCATATTTTTATCATAATGATCAATTATTTCCTTTGGAATCTGGAATTTTATTCGTTAAATTTTCGTCAAATAGAGCTAATAAATGCATTTATAAGCGTTAATTTACTTCGTAAACCACCGTAAGCCATATCGATCGTATGTAAGCTTTTAGAAGCACGTCGAATTCGTTGGATTAACTTTTGCCCGTCATTTCTCTGCGACGAGGGAAACGCAGCTCCGGCAACGTTCGTTCCGCGTTCGTTTAAGCAACAAAATTCGAGAGATACTTTTCCTATCTTTGTTTCTTTTTCTTTTTCCTCTTCCTTTCTCGTAAGTTACACTACTTGAACGGAACAAATGGACGTTGCGAACTGTTGCAACGGTGCCAACCGAATGCAGAGAACGTCTCGTAATGTGATCGTCCCGTCCCGGTAATTTAATTACTCGGTCCTCGCAATCGTTAATTACGATTATTCGTTCTTTACTTGTTTCGTATCTCGACGGTGAAATCGTTTGCCAAAAGGGCAGACGCGAAAATACACGCGAACGAGATTCTGCGTCGCGAGTAGGCAGAGGAATAACGAACGTGGCTCGAAATAATTTTTTATCGAAACCGCGGTTCGCTCTGCCTTTTATACGTGGAAGTTCGTTTAATTTTATTTTTCCAAGCAAACGTCATACCGCTATTTCTTTTTTAATTCGAGTTTCATCTCGTATTTGAGGCAACGAACGACGACCACCGTCGCCTTTATGAATTCCTTTTTCCTTTTACATACTCGTATATATACGTATGTGTGTGTGTTATACAGAAACGACTATAAAATATATTTTCTTTAAAAGAGAGAGATTACTTTCAAATTTTGCCGATATAATAAGGACCGTTCGAACTTTCGCGTCTCGGTGTACGTAGCAGCACGTACGCGTATCGGAGAAGCAACGCGACGTTAATTCCGCGCGTTCGACGAATCAAGCAACTCTTGCAAGTACATTCGCGTCGACGTATCCAATTTCCGACGGCTGCCGATCGACGAGAAAAAGAGAGAAACCACCGCGTTCCGATATTTCCGATGTCACCGGCGCGGAAAGTGTCGTCGAGCGTGTCAGGAAACGATCGTCTCGGCCGAACGGTTTTGCGGAGAAACAACGTCTCTTCGCCCGTTACCGAGAAAAATCAAATCGGAAAATTTGATCGCTGCAGCTACCGATATCTGCAAGGAGCGCGGAAGTAAGCTATGAAGATATTCGAATTAGTTGCTACGAGAATACGACGAAACGACGAAAGAACGGATCAGATACGCGTTGTTAGTGCAACTATCGTCGAAATTGACATATCGTGGACGGTCGAAGCCGGTTTGCACGCAGGATTAGCCGTTTCAATCTAGAAATGGATTTATTTCATAATGTAGTGGCGACCGAACGGAGAACGGAGAGAAAATACGTGAGATTCGAAAGAGACGAAGAGCACGTTGGAATATCGATTAGAAAGCGGAGAACGACGAGAAAGTGGAGAAGCCGACGGTGTTTCGCATCGCTCGATACCAAAGAGTCGAGTTTAATCTCGTCTCGTGCGTACGAATACCTGCGACGGAACGTTTCATTCGATTACGAATTTCACGAATTTGACGAAAATGGAACGCGTAAAGCATAAAGTTTACTTTGAAAGCTAAAGATTATTCTTTGATAGGTAGTGATTAGTTGATAGGTAGGGGCCGAACAAATTTCACGATTCGACGATGTTAAACGGTGAAGTAAAGTTGTAAATAACGAGATAAGATGAAAAATGAGAGGAGAGAAAGATGAAACTTGGATAATTACGAGGTGTTCCATCGAACGATATCTTAGGATATCTTTTACGCGATCGAGATCTTCACCGTCTATACGTACGTAGTTGAGAGCGGCGTTTGCCTGGCCACGTTATTACACGCCGCTGCTGGCTGGCAAAGTGCGACGAAATGGTTGAACAGCGAACGCGTTTCGATGTAATATGTTTAAGATTCCGCGTAAACGGATAAAGACGCACGGTCTGGTTCTACCTTTGCGAACGTAGCGCGATTAAAGTTTCTACGATGCTACGGATAACCGGTGGAACATCTCGAACAGAAAGAGAGAATTAAACGACGAGAAGAACGTGACTAGCGAAATTTCACTGTAAACTATAATTTCGCCTGTATGTTCGCCTTGGCGCGTTAAACGAACGAGAAAGAACGGGCTTACCGATAGAGCATCCGCTCTTGACGATCAGCCTCCCGGTAAATCTTGTAATACATGGCGATCATGATGATTCCAGGCAGCCAGAAACTGACACTGGAGCTAATCACGGCGTAGAGTTTGTTCACTTGGAACACGCACACGTCCGGAAAATTCCTTCTGAACTCGAGATGCTTTTCGGTGGTGTACCAGCCGGCGAAGATGGGCAGGAAGCTCATCACCGTCGGCGAGCACCAAACCACGCTCAGCATGGTGCTCAGTCGAAGATTCGTCATGATCAATGGATAGTCCAACGGTTGCACGATCGCGTAATATCGATCCACGCTGATGCAGCACAGATGAAGAATCGAAACGGTGCTGAAGAACACGTCCAGCGAGTTCCACACGTCGCACATGAAATAGCCGAACAGCCATCTTCCGGACAGCTCGACCGACGCGTTGAACGTCATGGCGAAAATGGCCACCAACATGTCGGCCAACGCCAACGAGACCACGAAGTAATTGGTAATTACGCGAAGCTTCCTGTGCCTCATTACGGACACGATCACCAATAGATTGCCGAACAGAGCGCACAGAATGATGAAACCCATTACCATGGCTTTTACCGTTAGAAGAATCGCGTGTTCCAATTCGCGGCCATTTTGCTGTTCGTAGGGATTCGTAGAACGATTCGACGGGCCGGTATCGACCAGCACGTTCGACAGACTCGATAGATCGGTGCCGTTGTTCGTATCCTCTTCCATCGTCTCGTTTAGCTCCATCTTTCTCGCTGCAGCTCCTCCCTTTCGCCGCGTTTCTCAGCACTTTTCCGCTTCGTCCGGTTACCGTGATCCGCGCCACTGCTCCGCGTACTCTTCCGCTACTTCGACGACCCGGTCGACGAGGTTACGCCGCAGGTTCCGTCGCAGATTCCGTCGCAGATTCCGCCGGGCCATCGAAGGAGCACGGAAATCCACTTTGCTTCGGCCGGCTAACGGACGATATCGAAGAATGGTTAGATATGGATGCAAGTTGCGTTGCAATGTTTCGACGTTCCCAGCCAGCCATTTTCCTGGGATAACGCGAGTCGTAAGGACAGAGTCGGATTCATCGGTGAACGCCGTTGGTTCGAGCAACGGTCGTCTTACGCGTGCTCGGCGCCGAACCGAGAGACTCTCGAGGCGATTCGTTGGACGAGTTGCAGGCGGCACGTTGCACGGTTGCATTTCCATTCTGTGACTCACGCTGCTCGAGCGAGGACGAGACGAGGCACGACTCCGCGCGATTTTTCCACATCTTCGCAGTCTGAAATTGGAAAAGAGAGAATTGAAGCGGATACGAATCGGACGTGGTGCATTAAAAATACAAACTACCTTTTCCACGCTTATTATTCAGCATATTGGGAAAAATGTCCAAAGTCTTGGATTTTATGGAGTTGGATTTTTTTCACGGTTCGTAATAACGTTGACTCGACCCTTTCGCCCAAGACGAATAAATTCGTCGTCATACGTAATTGCGATTATCGACAATTTCCGCCTTTTTATTAGATATAATCGAAAATAGTTATAATTTTCGTACGTAACAGATAGACGAAAGAAAATCAGTAAATTTCATTCGGCTACTTTCAAAGAAACGATCATATTTTACATCGATTCCTGTTATTCGCGACTGCGCTATGTGAAAAATAACGAAAAATTATCGTACTGGTAAAACGTGCGTATCCGCTGGTTTTACAAAATTCGTACGTGCTTTCTCGTCGCAGAGAAAATTCAATTTCGAACGAAACGGGATTACGAGGGAATTACGGCTGGAACAACGACGCCTTGACGAAATATAAATGACGAACGCCGATATATGCAACGTAAAGGAAATATCGTTGGTCGCGGTTCGTTGTACGCTTCCTCCAAAATTACCATTATAAAAATCGTTCGTTCGTTACAGACCGCTAATTTAACTAACTTTGCTTGCTCTAATTATTCTCTACGGCTGTATTAATGGTAGCTATACGTATGTAGATCGAAGTAATTGAAAAGATAATTTACTACGTTAATTTCCCCTTCGATCAGTCCGGCTTGATCCGTTTGATTCGCATCATAAAATATCATCGTCCCTTTTCCTTCCGTCCGAATTAAATCCCATTACGATTTAATTATCGCCAACTATATTTTCCTCGACGTCAGGTTCCATCTTCTCATCGGTAATTGATCGATCGTACGCTCGGTCGATTAAACTCGTCCATTTTTCGCCTTCCCTCTCGATACCTTATTTCAAATAATACTGCGTTAAATCTATCCAACGATATTTCAAAATCACACGAATCTGCCGCAGAATTTCAATGTCGCCGTTGGCCGGCGATCGACACCGAGTTTCCGGAAACAAAGCACACCCTGAGAACCATCGTTCGCAACGGCGTTCCGCTAATCTGGCCATATAATCACAGCGGGGAAATTTATTCGTAAATTGCGTTTCGGCTTTCTACGTTATTAGCGAAAGCAATTACAGGCAAAGAATTATTAAATCGTCGTTACAGTTAACGGTACAGCTACCGTAGATCAACTTAATTGACCAGCGTTAGTAACGGCACAGTGTAAACAACCTGGAACCGGGATCTACCCCCGGTCCTCTGCACTTTGCCGAGGGCGCAAAGTCGCGGACCCTCTTCTACGTAGAATCACAATTTATGCACGCTTATGCACGCTTATGCACGCTTATGCACGCTTATGCACGATTATGCACGATTATGCACGATTACGCACGATTATGCACGATTATGCAGGATTGTGCGCATCTCTACGTATGTGTACACGTTAAGCGTTTTAGTAACCGATAAATTGATTTATCCGTATTGTTTGTTTGAGAAAAATTGCCAAACGTACCTCTATATTTTCCTAACTTTATCGCTGTAAAATTTCTACGCGTTCTTCGACGTACATTTTAACAAGCGCAACGATTATTTATGCTCCGACGCGATACTTTATTCCATCAAGGAGTATCGAGTGCAAGCATCGAGTATTGGATTTACCTTTTTTAATGCATAAATACATATTTCCGGATAATCCTGTATTTACCGAAAGTTTACCGATAATCACTGAAATCACGCCATCTATAAAATCGTACGACGATAATAACGTCATCGAGGTAATTCGTTGGCAAAACGTTCGTCTTGGAGGAACGTAGTCTCGCGGATCAGCTCCGTTTTATCAAACTTTACTTCGTTGCCGCATACTATGAGAAAGCCTTACGATGTCGGACGTATGCCGCGCTTATACTACTGGCGTTCGAAAGAGCAAAACGTTCGTTCCTTAAATCGTGCTCGTCCCGTAACGCTTTTACGACACCTCTTTCCCTTTCTTCCCTTTGTTCGTCTTGTTCAGCATCGTCAAAAATACAGAAATTTCGAATCGTGCTTTTCCAACAATCTTGATTGGCTGCGAGTTTCCGTCTCGTCTCGGCTCTGCTTGATTACTTTCGCTACGTACACCTTTTTACGAAGAGGAATGGAACCGCCAGGAGCTTTCTATCGAAAATAGAGAAACGAGTACCGGAGATATATAAATGTGTGTGTGTGTGTGTGTATATTACAGATTTTTCGCGATGTACTTGCATCGTTGACCTGCATACGTAACTATAGCGATTGTAAAGTACGAAATGATCGAATCGTTGATTTATTCGTATAATTTTAAAACGAAGATAGATAGCGCGATTAAAAATAAGTAAAACCGTACTTTGGTATCGAATAGAGATAGGATAGGAAAGAGTAATTGCGGATTTCCAACAGTATGTCCGTAAGCAATGAAAATATTCGATTCGATCGATGCCCGAGGGAATGCGATATTCAAGGTGAATCGGATAACGGGTCGGTACGTAGAAAGGTAAACGGTTTACCTCGAGGTTCCACAGGTGCTGCGATTCCCGACGTGTATCGCACGTCATCGTATCCGACGGCAAGTCGTCGTTTCGATTCGCTCTTGCAACGTTCTTCTATTTCCGGTCAACGTTTCGTTAACTGATTCTTCGATCGCTCATTCGATACAATTCGCAAAATATCGCGCGAACACTCGTCCAACTCCTTTCTGTCTCTCGCTTTTAATCAACTTGGCGGCAATTTTTACGAAACACTTTGCTCTATCGCACCTTCTCACACGATCGATCTCAACGTAAGAGAGCCAACCGGCAACTTTCGTGATGTTTCTTGGACGAGTCTCTTTGATCTTGAATTCTAATCTCTTGATTTCCAATCGATCGACCTTCGTCGGTCACTAGAACGAACCACGATGCTTTTGTTCGTACGATACTTTTTAAAAAGCGTTCCTTCTCCGCATTCTCGCCCTTTTTCTCTTCTGTTTTTCTGTCTCCGTTTATTTACTCTTTAATCAGGAACGTTATTACGTTGAAACAATTTATAATACAACTCGCTTGCGTGGGATTTAGCGAATCGCGCAACAACCGCGGCTAAACTCAGGCCACGTGTTTCGAATCTCCCTTGTCACGGCTGGTTTCAACGAGTCGTCGTAATTATTCGCCGCAGGTCCGACGAAAAATCGACCGGTCTACCGCCGAACGAGAATTTTTCATCGAAAAGGATTGTCCGTCGCTGTCGCGGCCGAAAATTAGATCGGTCGGTCGAACCTGCCAATCGATAACGGGAAGAAAAAATAACAACAACCGTTTAGTTCTTTCGATCCGTTTGATTGGACGAAGGAGAAGATTGGCAGGACACGTGACGCTAACGATCGGACGCGGTGCTCGTTGCGGACGATCGATTCGACGAACACGAGGTTGCAGCAGGAGGTGGCGGTTCGACGAATAGACGATAGAATAGAATAGTTGGCGATACGAGGCCGAGGATTTTGTTTACAGGACGAGATGGATCGGCGATGGCGGAACGCGACGAGGCGGCCGTGCGTCCGTTCGAACGGCTTGCGAGGCCGTGATGAACTGTGGACGAACAGGTTTCCCGCTTTCCGCTAGTCTCCGCTAAGCTGGCGGCAGCACCGGGGGCGTCTGCACCTTGGCATCCCCTGCGCGGACGCCAGCCCCTAGCCACACGGAACGCGACACGCTCGCGCCGGGTTTTCGGCTGGCACGATCGCTACGAAACGGCTTCTGGGACACGAACCGACCGACTTTACTTACCATTCTAGCCTGCGCGCTTCCCTGTGCTTCCAACAGCCACGTCCGATAATTGCCCGGGAATTTTGTAGAAGAAGGGGTACGACCAAGTTGGAAATTAGTCGAGTTCCAGTTCCGCGAGCCTGATCTGATTATTTTCTCGGACGCGGTTGACTTTTCATACGTTTTTCTACGATACCGATGGGAAAGCGGCGATTCTAGCAACAAGCGGACACACGCGCACGTGGCTTTTACGTCGTACGACCGTAAAATCGGTAAGCTTTCGTTATATCCGAGGGTTTAACATTCTCGACGGTTTTTCGCGAACAATTATTCTCACTCGCGGCGGTATTTTAATATTTCCCAGAAGATAGTACAACTTTATTCTATCGTATCGTTCTCCGCTAACGAAACACGTCGAACGTTTCCAAAAGAAACTAAGAACAAAGAACGACGAACGAAACTCCGATTGGAACAACTCTGATTCGCGAAAATCCTATTTATTCTGGCAATTTCTCTTCGTGCAAAAAAGATTCTCTCTTTCGTCGCGAATTTGCCCGACACACTCGCTATGCTTCGATTAATTTGCAAGAAGCTGAAAGAAACTCGATATCTACTACCAGGATAGGAAAAGGATGCTATTCGCTTTGGAAAAGGATGACGCTGAAACTCGCTGCTCTTCACACTCGTTAGCTATCGGTCTGTTACGATCAGCCTTTTACGGCCGATGTTTTCTCGCCCGATCGCTCGTTATCGGTTTTGAACGCGTGCTGTGCAATTTAATCGGTAAGAAGCGATCGTTTCCACGACAACGTCTATCGTTACGAGATCCGCGACTTTGCAACTTGATTAGACATTCTGCGATATAATAGGAGACACGCGGCAATCGTTACGGTACGATCGTAACGACACGCTCGCGGCAATTTGTTTGAAAATACTGAAACGTAGCCAACAGACGAGATATCGAAGATATCGTTTTATTTTTCTAATAAAGGAGAAACGACTTCGATCTCTGATCAAATGTCCGCGGTAACAACGAACAAGCAGGAACGACGACGACTAGTTGCAAAATTATTACACGGTTCGTAATTCCTAATTCATCGACTCCGTCGCAATTTCTCCTGGCTAGATTGAATGGAGGCTCGTTAAACTCCGACAAAAGCTCGATGCAAAATGGATGTACGCGGGCGTACAGTCCGTATCACGAGTCATTTATCAATTCGAATTACTCGCAGAGTTTCGAGCGAATCTGGTGAATTTGTCGCTACTTGGACATCGATTTCCTTCCAAATATAGGCATATCGGTGGAACAGAACGAACAACGACTGCGAAACGTCTGCAACGTTGTTTCGCTTTGAAATATTTCGACGAAACCTCCGCCAAGTGGCTTTTCTTATTTCCTCTTTCATCTCCTTTGCATTTCATTCCCCTCTTATTTCAAAGCGTATAGAATCTACCAGCCTTCGCTCCAACGCACCAAACCAATTCGTCGATTAACATCTTCCAAAACGATCACCGAATAATCGACCTTTACGAGGAGCAAATAGCTTCCGACGTAGGCTCTATTAGCGTATAACGCTAAAAGGGTAGGGTATTGGAGAAATGTAATCGAAATCGAACAAATTATTATTATTATTATTATTATTATTATTATTATTAGTATTAATCGTCGTTTATAAAGAATTTGCATATAATGCTGTATAATTGGTCAATCGTAGGGAGGACGTGTCGAGGGAGAGACCTCGTTCGTTTTCCAAAATAACTGTGCGCCACTATTTAATAAATGTTTTAAAAAGTGTTTTGAAAAGTAAAAGCGGGCCGAGGGCAAGGCCGTAATTATCGCGCTAATTGAACAATCTCGAGCACCGGTCGATCGAGAGCTTTTAAAAAGAATCATCCTGTGCTCGCCGATCGAAAAAAAAAAAAAACAAAGTAAATCGTTCTATCAGTGAAAAAGAAGAGAGAACGTGAAACGACGCGATGGGTTGGAGGATCGAGTGGGAAAAGCACTCGGGAATTAGGTCGCCGCGCCGGTGTGAACGATGGGCCATCATTAAAACGACGGTAATTACGAAGGTCTGAGGATCGCTAGGAAACAGCGTTCGAGGAGTGGACCAACGATCGACGAGCATGCAAAGATCGACCGATTCTCAAAGCTTACGTAACGTTGCGGCTTTAATTAAACCGAAGCGACGTTTCGCGCTGAACGAAAGAATCGTCGTCGTTCCGATCGTTTCGCTGGCCACTATCGATAACGAGAGTCAGGATATCGAATATCCGTTACTAGCGATAATGTAATCTAATGTAATCTAAACTATGTCGCCGAGTTTTATTTTAATGAAATTTGAATTATTATATATAAACAGAGAGAGAGAGAGAGAGAGAGAAAATAAAAAAAATTTCGTCGAAAAGTAAAAAATATATAAAATCAAGACGTTAAATCGATGGATCGATAGAATGACAGATTCCTCTTCTTTAAGCTTTATCATAATCCAGTTTATTAAGTGCTCCTGTATTCGCGCATTACCATTATATAAATTCTATTTACATGCATACTTGTACGGAAATATGACACAAAGGAATCCGCGACGAGCTTATTCCATAGAAATTTCTCTTCCTTTCTTTCCTATTAAAGCGACGAGGCGCTTGTCATTTGTCGTAATTTGGTAATTAACCACTCGATAAGGATAATTAAGGACCATGACAATTGAGAAGCTCACTCCGTTACAACGTCGTAATATCGATACAATATACTATTGCCAATTACGAGTATGACAAAGCGGCGCAAGCATCGAACCGAATGTAGAGTCGATGTAATTAACGATTCGTGCGTCCGATTCTTAAAAAAATGTCTAACCGTTTACAGATTCGGTTGAAGGATTTCGATCTTTTAAACTGGTAATACTCGTGTGTGTGTGTGTGTGTACACCGATACATATTTGCAGCGATATCAAATGCTAAGTTAATTTCCAACAGAGGCTATTCTCCTGAATCGAAGAGAAATCGATTTTAAAGTCCTATACGCAATTTAGGAAGACTTTCGAAAGTTTAAACGATTCCTAAACTTGGCCTTTGAAAGTACGT
>JACXIT010000166.1:207166-221073 GCA_014737525.1 Bombus difficillimus
TTGCAATTGACTTTTTGTGAAATATTCTTCTTTCTATCCGAACGTTCGTATCCTGCCCTTCGGACAATCACGCAATAATTAAATCACATGCTGAGCGTGTGATTAGAAAAAACGACGGTGCTAAAAAGGACTAGAGGCTACATTAGAATTAGTAAAAACGAGACTAAACTTTAAGCGATACCACGTGTGTAATAATAACACGTTTCCATAAAGAAACGTTATCATTTCCCTCTTACGATTTTTTGTACTTTTTTGATTAGGGTTCGTTATTTGGCCGAGCTAGTTACCATTAAATCTTTGTCCATTCGCGAATACCTCGTCGTATCACGGTATATGCGTATATACATATACATATACAGTGTATACAATTATGTATTATATATATTCACGCACGCCAGGCATATAATTTGGTACTTAAATAGTACTACTTGTTTCTCTCTTCTCATATTCGCCATTTTCTTTTTACCTTGTTTTATAAAAGTTCTATTTTACTGCTACGTTCGTGGTGACTGCACGCCATCCGTTCGATCGATCGATCGCACTCGCACAATGTCGCTCTTTTCTTATTATCCTTTTATCTCCTTCCTCGCGTTCTTCATTCTCGTCTTCGTTTCCTCCTTCGTTTCCTTCTTCTCTTTCTTCCTCGTACTTCTCCGTTAAATGGTACTTTGTTTACGTTTACACATACCGGAACCGGCCACGGAAAAACTACAACGCTCCGCTCTGCCTCTAGTCAGACAAAAGTGTCGTTGTAATCCGGCTTCGCCGTCTCACTTTTACATTAATATTAACACAGCTCAGAGTTAACGAATGATCGAAGGACGATTACAGAATTATCTTTCCCGCCCTTGGGTTTACTTATCTTTAAAAATCACATGATCCGTACCAGAATCTTCGAGTACTTTCACACGTATGATCAGACAAAGAGACCAACGACCTTTACAAATATCTACTGTATAATTCTTCGTCCAACATCTTTTTTTCTTTCTCTCCCTTCTCTTTTTCTTTCTTTTTCTTTTTTTCTTTTTTCTCCTTTTTTTCTACGACTAACAAACGAGAAGATCCTTTTATCCTTTATTCCTTTACTTCTTATAAATATAATAACACCGATGTATTTTACACAATTTACGTGACACGTTTCGTTAAAACAACCAATAAACAAATTATCAATCTTCTCTACATTGAGTCTGCTTAATTACTTAACTTAAACGCGACTTCCTTTTTACCCCATTATGGATTTTAAATCCAAAACATACAGTTATTCGTGCATATTCGTATTTTAACAACGAGATAGAAACCGAATCTTTATCTCTCGAAGCGTTTAACGAGATCGGAAATTGGATCCAGATCTATCGAAATTGACGCGCAAAAGCAGAAGAGTATCTACCGTACATATTTCGAACCTTTATCATTCTGCAACTTCCAGCCTACTACCAATTCTCAACTCCAAGAAACTCAGAGAAATTACAATGGAATTGCTAATGTTAAGTGACATGCTGACCGTTGCATTTTCCCCTTTAAAGAATGAAAATAAACTTACGCTGATTATATATAAGCGTCGAAAACTAAAGACTCTGCCTCGATGTTAATATAATTACTTACAGATGACTTTAACGCTATTGGTGGTTATCGAATGACGTTAAGACGTGAATCTGTGATTATATCTGGCATTATGCAGGCTTCGCTATTCGTGAACATGAGTGCAATCGAATGGAGATTAAGGTAGACTTGATGTTCTGGAAGGTAAATTATGACCTCCGTTTGGTCGCCGCACGTTCGAGGAACTCTTATTAATGTCAGAGACACAACAGTTTAATAACTTTCTAGTTATAAACATATTGTGAAGATTAATATTATATATTTTCGGTAATAGTCAACTTATCAAGAGGGAAAACTAACTCTAATAGAAACGATATTAGCTGTAACAAAAATTTCACTTGTTAACTTACTACTTTGATACCCAGAATCGCACTTTGGCAACGAAACTACTTATTACGCAGTCTCTTGATTAAATAACAATAAAATAATAGAGCAACTATTTTTAAAGATGAATAAACATCCGATATAATTATGTAATACGAATCGATGAAATTTTAGACGTTCAGTGGTTTAGTGGTTCAGTGACCGATATTAATGTACAAAGATCATTTAAAAATGATACATTGCCAATGAATGTGTGTGTGTGTGTGTGTGTGTGTGTTATAACATTCATACGCTTCTTTCTGCTGTATTCAGAAAGTTGCGAATCTCTGAGATCTTGCGTTACAATTAGTTTTGGGCAAATCATAGAAAAAGTCTTCTCGAATTTCGTGAATTTCGTGAATTTCGATAACTTAAAGGATTCCACCTTGTTATTCATCTTCTGTGTCTCCATCGCTACTGTAATCTTGTAAAACTGCTGGTCTCAAAAAGGGTGCGTTGTTAGTTTGACTGTAACGACAAAAATTAATTTACATCTATATGCAGACCGAAATCTAAATCGAACGAACAAAATTCAAAGAAACGAATAAAACTACTCACGCGAGTCTCCGATAATGGTTTAGCCACTCTTCTAGCATTTGTGCTACTAATAAGGGTCTTTTGTGTAGTTTTTGTTGCGCCACAAGAATACCACCTTCAGTCCTGCATACATCGAGCCATTCCTTTAAAATAGATTCTTCTCGGCCTACTTCTTCCAGACTCAAAAAATGTATTGGTAAGAGTTTATGTTCTCGGTCCATTAAAGGCATGAATGTAGTCTGCATCTGTATTTGCAGCTGTTGAAGCGGACCATTACCACCACCCAAGCCTACGCCACCATGAGACGAAAGAGGTGGTATTCTAGACGATGTGTATGGCTCGATGGGAACCAAAGCCGTGAAATGACCACGCGTATAACCCAAAGCAATAGGTGAGCGAATACAAAATGAAGGTTCCCATAAAAGTGGAAGATAAACACCTTCGAATCTTGCATAACCTGTATGAAGATATTTTATTTATTTATTTATTTATTTATTTATCTATTTATTTATTTATATAATAATCTCATGAATAATGTTACTTTCGTCGCGATGAATACTTACCTATATCTTCCCCTCTAAAACTTTTAACGTATTTAACGCCATAAACAATAATAGGTCGCCTTAAAATATGGGCTAGAGCAAATACGTGTAACTGCTCTAGAGCACTTCCTGGTTGAGCAGCTGTTGCCAATAAGCTTTCCCAATCTTCTTGCCATTGTGTCTCTTCTAATGTAAAATCCAACATTCTAGATGCTTGAGATGCCTCGTATTCTCTCCATCGAGGGTAAAAACTAAATTAAGAGAAATACATGTGTTGTAAAGCAATATTACAATAAAAATTGACGTAAGAATTGCTTACAATTGACCAGCTTGTTGTAAAGTGTCGGCAAGAGCTCTTCTTAAAGCATTATCTCGATCAAAAACACCCCAAGTAGCTTGCATAGCAGAATCTAATAAACAATCTCCAGCGGATCTGTTCCAGAGTGCATGTAAACGACTTCCTAGACGTTCGGTAATTTCTAAAGACCAATTCAGTGCTGGCGGTTCTCCGCCACCACCTTCCAATTGTTGTTGAGCTTCTTTATCTAATAACTCTTCCAACATCTGTTCCTGCACTATACTTGGTAAATCTTCAACCTAATAAGTAATTTTCTGCTTAAATATTATTTATAATAACCTATATTAACCTAATTATAATATTATAGTAACCTCAGCAGGCAAAGCAAATGTAGCTATATCAGTGACAAAATAACATGGGAAAGAACCCTTGCGTAACCGGATACTATTAGTGACATGTCTGCGAATTTGAGCAGCCAAATCTGGTGCAACGTAACTTGGTACTCTTTTTACTCCAGATCCGGAACCCTCGATTTGTGATAATAATGTCGCTAGTATATCCTCTCTTTGAAATCTGTCAAAAGTATAATAAGATTGTGTAAAGAACAATTTGGAGACTGTGTCTTTCTCAATGATAGTTGATTTACTTTGCTACACGTGTAATGAACAAGTTGAAACATCGCCAAAGAATATATACACTCATGTAATTATATAAAATAAGCTAAAATAGCTTCATAAAGAAATCCTTTGTCAAAAATTACTTCCCACAGACCTAATAGCTAAATGTACTAAGGTATGTCCAACATCAAAAGCACTACTTCTATTTAGAAGCAGAACTTCTGAATGCGTCAATTGACGAGCAGGATCACCACCACTTGCCAAATAAGCTTCGACAGGAGCATTGTCACCTTCCACAATGCCAAGACACGCATTTAACCAGCACCAATCGGTATGACGCCTTAACTGTTTTAGTCTACGCTCATAGTCACAATTATTAGGGGATTGAGGAGTTGACAAATTGTCATTTCTGCTATCAGGATATCTATGCGAATTCCTACAATATAAGAAAACTTATAATAAACTCGAATATTCGTCGCTATTATCTCGCTAATTCTACCAATCAAATTCCGATTAATAGTCAATCATTCTCAACAAATGTAAAAAATAAATTTACCTTCGTCCCACAGCCAAATTCTCATCCCTCTGGTTTTGATGAATGTAAGGTGCATGAGGCGGAGAAGGTAAGTTGCGCTGGCTATGATCTCTCTCTGGGCTCGGTAAAATAATACCCATGTTATTGGTTGTTCTTTCTCTTCTATCTTTTTCTTTAGGATTACCACACATCACACACTTTGTGGCTTTTGGCCAATTTTCATAAGTACACACAAGACAAGACCACTTCTCGGGATGTAAATTTGCTTGTAAGTTATAATATCTTTCTGGGTGTAAGTTTATCGGAGGAGGATTTGATCCTGAGTTTGGTGGTGGATCTCCTAGCCTAAGAGGTGCTAGGTGTTCATGCAAATTCGAGGCTACTGAATGTATTGACTGATTGAGACCTGTAGGTTTCCTATTTCCACACTGAACACAACGTGTGGTATTTTGATAATTAAGATAGGTACACATTGCACAAGACCACTTTCCCAATGGTACATTTTGACAACTAAGATTGTAAGAATCTGTTGGACTTAAATGAGTTACTGGACCAGATGCGACGTTTGAACCGGACCTTTGTGGGCTTGGATCTCGTAGGCGGTAAATATCCTCCCCTAATAAAGGCTTGGCACCTCTGCACATTGTGCATTTCAATGATGAAGGCCAATTCTCGTATGTACAATATTCACATGTCCATTTTGACTCCTGTTCTTCAAGCCTGCTATTCATTTTCTCTATATGGCCCTTTATTGTGTGAATATTATTGTCCTTAATGCATAGACAATGTGACGTTTATACACTACTTAAAAATATTTATAAAGCATAAATGTGGTGTCAAAAGTTACATTAAATACTTGTTAAATCGTTATTGCATGTAATAAAATTTTTCATATTTTGTGTCATAAAATGTGACGCAAAGATAATTTCCATAAATATTAGTGATATTATGTACTTGTCATAAAATGAAGTTCATGTCATGTGGTAAACATGTTGATCGTATGTAGGAAAATAAAAGCTGCCACAGTAATGTAAATGTAGACAGCTACCAAAATCTGCAAAGAAAAAAAGAAAAGGTATGACTAATGAAGAAAAGAACATGACGTGTATAAACAAATGTATATAACATTAAACAAAAGCAAGCATTGTCAACTTTATTAACAAAGATAGTTTCGTAACCTCAACAAAAGGATACACATCACGCAAAATAATATAAGGTAAGAAAAAAAACTCGCTAAGAGCTCCTTTATTTACATTGGATACACATTAATCACATGCAAATAATATATATATGATGAGAATAATGACAGTGTGCGAACGAATGTTTCTAGGGAAGCGTGACATTGAATTCGTTGGCGAAGCTAAACGTTTCAAAACTAAAACGCGGTAAACGGTAATCGAAGTTTAAAATGTGACTGACCTCTGTGAGCTTTTATGTCGTGCAAGCGTCGCGTCAAGGATAAATGTGAATACAATATCCGGAACAAAGCAAAGCTTATAACACGTGGTAGATCGGAATTGGGGCTACCTGGCGAAAGTCGAGCCTGGTGTCCCGAAAGTTGGTGTCACGCGCGAATAAGCTCCATCGAAGTACTGTGCATCGGTCGATCGCTGCGAAAGTGACGTGAGGATAGTCGTCGATCCGCAGGAATCACACTCTGCGGCCAGCAGCCCGCTTTAATTGCATTTAAACAATAGAAAAGGTTAAGACGCACAGTCGCGCGATAAATTTTTCGCGAGGACGAAAGCCCGCGTCTTCTCTATTTGCGTTAAAATCCAAGTACAATCTTCTTCCCCACCGACGAAGACCCGAGGCACGTCACTCGTCGAACGGGTGAAACGCGACGAGTGAAACGAAACGAGAAACCTTTCTCTGCACTCACTCACTCCTCCGAAACAGATGCGCTATCTTTCTCACGGCTGCACTTTGCGCCTCTTCACCTTTTACGAATCGAACGCAGTCATGATGTTTTCCTACGATACTGGCATGCAAAACTGCGGACTTCGTTGAGAAAATAGGTTTTGACAATCATTCGCAAACAGATGTCAGTACTACCAACGTCACTTCATCTGCAAAAACTCGACATTTCACGTAGTTACGTCACGCGGTTCATCCACAGGCATCCTAACCACAACCCGCTCATTTTTCTCAAATTAACCCGTTCGCAAAGGTGATTAACACATGTACGCGAATAATTTCCTCGTAAAACATCATAAATAGTTCCGAATATTTTCTATTATGGTTATACTGATAATATCATGTCAGCTTCCGGTTTTTAAGATGCGCTACGATTCTTTCTTTCTTTCGTTTTTGGATTTTGTACCGATTTCAAAGCGTTCTATTGCCCTTCTGACGTATAAAAATATGTAAACTCGCCGAGATATAAATATTGTAGAAGCAATCGCTGAGTGGCATAATTATGGTATATAATAGTCATAATAAACCATTCGTTCACGCAATGAACACGGGAAGCTATTTTTTATTTATAAATATCCTGGGCTAAGTGCCAAATGGGGCTTAGCCTAGACACCTATCCTTGACATTTGATTAAGTAAGACCATTACCATATGCGAAATACATTTAACGCGGAAAAAAACAATTATATTTGCTTTTTACAGTTTACATACCCCGTTCGTGAAACTTACGTTTCTCCAGATATCGTCTGCTAAACGACCAATGACGTCACGGTGTAACAGCTGAAAATTGGTAACATAGCGGTATCTCGTGACACGATACAACTCTTTTTCTATCAGAAGACTTACGCTCGAAATTTTTTTACGACAAAGAACAATATGAGAATCACGATATTGTACGGTAGTGAGACAGGTACTGCACAAGATGTGGCTGAACAAATTTGGAAAACTGCCAAAAGGTTTTGTTATTGTCCTTCCCTCTATTGTAGATAGAGATAGAGATATATGTGTATATTGTTTCGCAATTAGGATGTTTGAAATCATTAATTAGCATTAAGAACTTCATCAATGTTATTTTATAATATAATTACTGATGTTAATATTAAGAATACAATATCTTTTACAAAAGTCTCTTCGATTTTATTTCAGAAAAGGCCTGGAAACCAGTGTCTTTGCAATGAATGATTATAACGTTCAAAATCTTGATACAGAAAAAATGATAGTGTTTGTGGTCGCAACCACGGGCCAAGGAGATCCTCCTAATAATATGAGACAATTCTGGAGACTTCTATTACGAAAAAATCTCCCAACAACATTGCTTTCTAATGTAAAGTATGGAATATTAGGCTTAGGTGACAGTTCCTATCAAAAATTTAATTTCGCAGCAAAAAAGCTAAACAGAAGATTAATGCAATTAGGTGCGAAGCAACTGTTACCTATTGGGCTAGCAGATGATCAACATGATTTAGGAATTGATGCTGTTGTTGATTCTTGGCTAGAAGAAATGTGGATGAAAGTTGGAAATACATTTAATATTTCCATAATAGATTTGATTCATAATCAAAATAACATAATTGAGAGATTTCATATATCAGAGAGAGACAGAAATTCCATGAATAATGAATATTGTTCAGTTCATGATATTTTCATGAAAGAAGTATTTACAAATAATGAAGTGAAAGTGGGCACAATAATTGAAAATGTAAGAACTACTGCACAAGATCATTTTCAAGATGTTAGATTAATTAAATTTAGATCAGATAACATTAATTACCAACCTGGAGACATAGTGTATGTTAGACCCAAGAATTCTCAAAAGCAAATTGAAAAATTTTTTGATGTATTAAATGATAACAATGTCCAATTAAATCCGGATATGTTAATTCAAGTAACTGAGAAAGAAATTAAAGTACCTAATGTTCTAAAACAAATTCTAACTTTATACCAAATTGTAGAGCAGTATTGGGATTTAAGCTTTAAGCCGCGCAGATCTACGATGCAACTGTTATCTCTTATCAGTGAAAATGAATTAGAGAAGGACAAGTTAGATGAATTTACAACAGCAAGTGGTCAAGAAGAACTATATAATTACATCAATAGGCCAAGAAGAACTATTTTAGAGTTACTAGCAGACTTTCCACATACAACTAGTAAATTAAATGTAAAGTTATTATTTGAAATTATGTCTCCTATAAAGCCTCGTGCATTTAGCATAGCTTCAAGTTTAAGGATTACTGAAAATGAAATTCATCTCTTAGTGGCAGTAGTAAAGTATAAAACAAAACTACTAGAGCCAAGATATGGATTGTGTTCTAATTGGTTGGCGAGTTTGAAAAAGGAAGACAAGATAATATTTTGGATACAGAAAGGAACATTTAAATTTGAGTACGATAAGCCAATGATATTCATTGGTCCTGGAACAGGAATTGCACCGTTTCGTTCGGCTATATTAGATAAATGTGCATTGGATGATAATTTAAATGATTGTGTCCTCTTTTTTGGCTGTAGAAACAAGAAAAAAGATTACCATTGTAAAGATGATTTTGAATATTTATCACTGCAAAAAGGTTTAAATTTATTCTGCGCGTTTTCCCGAGATCAAGAGCATAAAATGTAAGTAAATACTCTTTAAATATGTAAATTATTCACTTAAATGTGCCACTTGCGTCTTATGTAACTAAATTTTTGTTAATATTCTAGATATGTACAACATGTTATACGTAGTCAGAAGCAACTTTGTTGGGAATTTCTTAATAGAAATGGTAGCATTTACCTAGCAGGTAATTCTAAAAATATGCCAAATTGTGTTCGTGAAGAATTTGTTGATTTAATCAAACAAATGACAAGATCAACTGAAGAAGAAGCAGAAAATTTTGTTAAACGTTTAGAAAATGAAGATCGGTATCAAGTTGAAACTTGGGGTTAATAAAAGATTTAAAAAAAAAAAATTAGTCGTGGCTGCCATTTTAAAAATTACACATATAAAAATGCGATAGTATGTATCGAAAGCATTTAAAAATAAAACCTTATAACTTTATGTTTGGATGTATAAAATGGGAACTATTCATTTTGTTTATCATTTTGTTCCTTTTTATTCATATAAATATAAAAATTTTTTAATTTCAGATATAGAATAGATTAGCAATATTTAAAAAAAAAAAAAAAAAAAAGAGGTATCTCACATACAAAAATATCCAATGAAATACCGATATAAATATGTACAATAATGTACATGTATCAGTCAAGGAGAACTAATTGTCATACATTAGTCTTGTCAATTGCGTCCATCATGTTAGATTTTTTCTGTTTGTTGATTTGAATATTATAGATGTGCGCGCGTATCACAATATCTTGAACTAGTTCGTGGTTATTCCTGAATCTCCGCACAGCGTGGAGCTCGTTTGACGAACTCTAACCCCTATCTTATCTTAACCTATAAAAAATAAAGCAGAAAGATGGTATGTCTTGCACATTGGGGAGCAGTTCTATTCATAACTTTGAAGCCTTAACTATCGAATATGCAGTGATCCCGACACTAAACTCGTAAAGTATTTTCGCCAGACACGGAATTCCACAGAAATTGTGAGAACTCTGCAAATGTCAATTAAATACTTTCTCGCAATTCAAGTTTTCCAATGATTATTTGAATTCCGAATATCCGTTTATCTGGCAAAAGCGAAATCGTATTCAGACGAAACAATTATCGCAGATTCATCTCCACCCTAACACCCTTCACTAACACGTGAAGTATATTAACCCTCAATATTGCAACAGCTCTTAATTTGATTTAATCTTACGAACTGTGAAAAAATGGCGGGTAGTTACACGAAGAAGGAATTTAGTGTGGGCCCCGAGGAACAAACTTTGTTAAAAGATTCGAATGGAACACGCATTGTGCCCGCGAAAGGTATATACTAATGCTCTTCTTTATCGCATCATTTTTCTTCACATTTTCGAACGTTAACCGTTTCAGCCTTACTACTATATTTTGAATACTTACAGCTTTACCCTTCTTACAAACGTGCACCTTCCTTTCTTTTTATTTTTATCGCAAATATTCCACCAAACCGGTCTCTCGGCGGTGAAGATTCATAAAATTCACTGTGATTTTAGATTCATTCTTAAAAAAGAGCAGTATATTATGAAATGTTAAGTATTATTTTTACATGTTATATATGTTTAAATATTAATTATTATCGAATATTATTATATGATGATTACATTGGAATCATTTGATACTGTATCCTTTTTATTTTTTTTACATATTTAACAGATATATTTAATTTAATTTATCAATTTTATTAAGAAAGTAATACAAAAACGTTCATTTTTTTTAAGTATATACAGCATCTGAAGTTTATACGTGATTTTCTGTTAAAATTTCACTTTAAAATATTATCTAGTTATCTTTAGCTTTTGACCTTTTTGCTATTGTGCTTTGNTTCCTTCCTAATTATCTTTCTATCGTAAGCAAAACTTTATACATGCATATTGAGATAAATGAAATGATATAATACAAATTCCTATGTTCTAAATAATTCTCTACAATAATTTTTACGATGCTTTAAAATGCATATTATTAAATTGCATTATGAAAGAAGTATATTGTATGCATATTATACGTACAAAGGTGTCATGTTTTTATATAGAACATTATTTTTTTGCTGACACACTAAATATAAACATATTTTAGATCTAAGAAACAGAAATGAATATGTTATGAATGACATATTATAAAATAACATGTGTATATACACACACACACACACACACACACACACACACACACACATGTTATTATATATATACATTGTGTCATTATCATAATTGTCATCAGTTAATCAATTAATATTATAATTATATTTTAATAATTGACACCGTGTGCCTGATATGTTTAAATTAGCTATTCATTCCATAATTTTATGGCTTTTTTTTGCTATTCTATAGTGTGCTTATAGTATGATCTTATGTATGTTATACAGGGGTATAATTTAAGCAGATATGGAATACAAGCAAAATAAACTTTATATCAATGTTCCCAGGTTACATTAAATCTTCTTATAACACTTTTAAAGATCGTGTACCAGCTGGTAATTAATGTTTTATTTTTTGCAAAATATAAACATAATATTTATGTGATTAAGATTAGTGCTGTTATATATTCTTTTTATCCTCTGTGCTATATAAATCTAAGATACAAATATAAAATCATATGAATGTGTAATGTACATTTATCATATCAAGTGTTTGTATCGTGATCACTAAATTAATAAATTGCTTTAAATTGGAGCATTAGTAAAGCGTTCTAAAGATAGCTCTAACTGCAGTATCATTAAATTTGTATGTATATGTGTTGCCCAAATCATATTGTGAAACTAGATCTTTTATTGTAGGTACTGAGCCTGTTCGTCTTTCTCCTGGTTGGGAAGGTACAGGCAGACCTGATGATGAATTAAATTTTAGAGGAGTTACAATGGATCAAGCAGACCTTGAATTAAATCCTCCTAAAGATAGGTATGTATATAAATAAAATGTCATACTTTCAATGTTATTTATTATAATTTATTAAAAATTTTAATTCTCATTGCTTATTTATATAATTTTAGATTAAACATAGTATTCTGCATAATGGTACTACATGGAATTGGTATCTTAATGCCATGGAATATGTTCATAACAGCAAAAAATGTATGACTCTTTAAAGCATATTTTCTCACCTTTTTTATCACTAATTTTACATAGGTTATAAATTTTTAATGAAATTCATTATTCTTCTAGTATTTTGTTAATTACAAATTATCTGAAGAGTATACAGGAATTCAATCAGACTATGCAACAAATTTTCTTGCATACTTAGGATTTGCAGCACAAATACCAAATCTACTATTTAATTGGTTAAATGTATTTATGCAATTTGGGTGCGTATATTCTGTATAATTTCAAATTAATGTCTTATATACGTGTTATCTTTTAATATTTCTGAAAAACATATTCTCTAGAGCATTTTCATTGTATATGATAGTCTTTATCATCATGTGATAATCTACAGATACTTAATAAGAATCAAGTATCTGTATTTAAAGACAATTTTTTAATTCTTTTAGTGGCAATTTGACAACACGTATAGTATGGGGCATCTTCATACAAGTTTTAATATTTGTATGTACCGTTATTTTGGCAATGACTGATAGCTCTGGTTGGCCAGGTGTCTTTTTCTGGATTACCATGATTTCTGTTATTATATTAAACAGTAAGATAAAATTATTTTTGCAGAAATTCCAAAATAACAGTCATTTATGTGTTTTAAATAAATTATATTTATATTTTTCAATTAGAGAGTACATTGGTTTTAAATTGTAATTCACTTTTTTACTTAGTGTCAAATGTACTTTCTAAAGAACATTTGACATCCACATAGTACTAATTTTTATTTATGAAACACCTTTCAGCTGCTAATGGAATTTACCAAAACTCTGTGTTTGGTATGGTGGCTAAGTTACCCACAAAGTACACAGGAGCTGTTATCTTAGGCTCGGTAAACACCGACTTGTACAGTTTTGTGATATAAAACTTCATGTAATATGTACATATTCAACTATATTACTCTTATGTTACTTTCAGAATATAAGTGGGACATTTACAGCGATGATTAACTTTCTTGCTCAGTATATGGCGCCAAATCCTCGGACTGCGGCAATATATTACTTTATAACTGCTCTGTTTATTCTTCTTGCGTGCTTTGATACTTATTTTGCACTTCCGATAAATGTAAGATTTACAATTCTCTTATCAATTTTTGTTATAGATTAAGTATAATGTTTTACATGAATTGTTATTGATTGTAGAGATTTTACCGATATCGTGAATTATTACATCAGAAAGGAATAAATAAAAGGCAATTAGAAAATAATGCAAGAGACAAACATAACGCACCGCCATACTGGAAAATATTTAAACAATGTTTTCCACAGTGCTTCAACACATTTTTCATATTTTTCGTAACCCTTTCTCTATTTCCATCTGTTCAATCTGACATAGTTCGTTCGGATCCTAATTTTATAGTTTCATCAAATTATTACAGTACTGTTATGTGTTTTCTCACGTTCAACGTTACTGCTCTCATTGGTAGTTCAATCGCATCGTTGGTTCAGTGGGTGAGTAAATTTTTTAATCGAAGTTCGTTAAGTAATAAACGCAGAAATTAATTTTCAAATCATTAATTTTTTTTCTTTGCAGCCTAGTAAAAAGTACTTAATAATACCAGTTATTTTACGTGTTTTGTATATACCATTGTTTTTATTCTGTAATTACAAACCAAATGGTGTTTCAAGAATATTACCAGTGTACATTAGCAATGACTGGATTTATTTTCTAATTGCTGTTACAATGGGAATAAGTAGCGGCTATTTTTCCTCTTTATCCATGATGTATTGTCCGAGGTGAGATTTATACAATAAGAAAAAATAAAATCTTTTTCCTTTTTTTTTTTTTTTTTTTTTTTTT